>VUQG01011603.1:15833-41624 GCA_015106755.1 Etia nguti
GGGGGGGGGGGGGTCTTTTATTGAAAAAGATTATCAAGGATTCAGCCAAATGCATAATTGAGCAGCGTCCAAATGGTCATGTTTATATACAATAAGATGAGAATCATTACTCCAAGTGCTAGATTTTTTTAAAACACATTTTCCTTCAATGAAAGATTTATTGTTGTAGTTTTTCCAGAGGAGTCTTTAGACCCTTGAAAATGAAGACTGGATCTCGTATTTCCACGGGTCCATCCAGAAACCACCCCCCAGATGTTGTTTAGTTTTGATGTGCTAATTTTTATTCATTCAGGGCATAATGTGAAAAAAAAAAGGTGTGCAAATGAGTGCAATTGCAACAGCAATGCACAGATGGCAATCATGAAAACATATAAAAAAAAATATATGTGTTCTTGAAGGCAAAAGAGGTTCTTATAATATCAGGGATGCTTGGGGTTTATGTCACATCAGATGTGTCCCATTCTTTTTTTTTTCCACCGCCTTTTTCTCTCCTCTGTTTCTATGATCATCCGCTCTCAACTAATCACTCGCTGCAGGAGCATTTTTTTAACCATTTTCATAACTTCTGTTATGCTTTTCAGCGTTCAGAGTGCCTTAACCTTGGAGGCCTAAGCGTTCAGATTTCTCTTTACTCTGTTATCCTTGACTGCCTCTCAGCAACAGTGTTGCTAAGAATGAGTGAGGTCGAACTTGATAAAAACACAGACAGTACAGTATGCCCGCCACACCGCATACCGCACATCTTCAGTGGCTCTATCAGCAAATTAGACCTGATATGGATGCAACTCCAGTGTAGTGATGCAACTCTATTCCCATTTGGAAGATTATCATTGTATTAAGCAGCCCAACATCAATATAGAATGTTAACAAAATGCATGTCATGTCCATGCATGGATTCATATTGCTCCTTTTTTTTAATGACAGAGTGACGTTGAAAGAAATGTATTTTAATGTAAGTTTATTAAATGCCTGCACCACTTCTGTTTACGGAGACTCCTTTGAGACCTGTAACCCTTTTGTATAACTGAGAAAATGGAGCTTTGAAGCAGGTGGTCAGTGTTGTAGTTCACCTCTAACAATGTTTTTCTTCTAAACCTAATCAGATAGTTTTGGTGCCTGGAGATGCAAATTAAGTATAAAAGTAACAACAAAGAATAGTGACCTACGGCACCTTCTCCTGTCTCCTAATGCAGACTGTGCTGCATTGATTTAGATACTCTTACAGTGTATTTTACTCATGCAAAGTGAATCAAAACAGCCAACCGTGTCAAAAGGAGCAGGTATGTAAGAAATGTATAGCATTAGGGTATAGCATGAGATAAACTTTTCCTAACTTCCATGCAGGTAACTACCAATAAGAATGAAGAATAGTGACTGATAGTGTTCCACTGTGTGTTTGGGATCATTCAATCATTCATGCAAGCTTGACGAGAACTCCCACACCACAGGCTGAAATGCAGCATCACACCATGACAGAAACCCCACCATGTTTTACAGATGGCTATAGACTCTCACTGTTGTACCTCTCTCCTGACCGTAGTACATATTTAGAGAGATTTAATCCCAAACTTTCAAATTTGGATTCATCTCCATAAGATCATGTCTCTCTGTTTCCCTTTCTTGAGAGTGGCTTCCTAACACCTACCTTTCGACTTAGACCATTTCTGATAAGGGTCAGTGAATGATAGAAGGATCAACAGAGGGCCAGATGCATCTCTCAGGTCCCCCTTCATTTATTCTCCACTTCTCCAGTTACTTCAAATTAGGCAAAAATGGAACATTATTCACCTGCTCCAAGTTTTCTTGTCTTTACGCTAGGCTAACAAACAGCCAGCAATGGTCTTGTACACAATGAACTGATATAAAAATAGTATAGATCCTCTGCTGTCACCCTTTGCTTTAAAAAACAAAAGAACAATATTAAGTTTATTTTACAAAATTCTTTTTTTCTTTTTAAGGACCTTTTGTAGGACACGGAATTAAAATTTTTACTTTGTGTGCAAATTCATTTCAGGCTCTGTAGCGATTTAACCAGCAATATATGACTTTTTTAGCAATGTTTGTGGATAATGTACTAAAAAGTAACATATTTACTACTCAGACTGAGTAACATGCTGCACTAGATGTAAAATTTATGTAATCTGTTGTTATAATTTTCTTTTCCTTCCTGACACACAGCTATGTTTTAGCGTCAGCACGCATGTGAACCTCAGCTAGCAAGATGGTTAGAAAGAACCAAACTGTGCTGTGAAAGTATTCATTTTATATTGAAAAAAAAAATCGTAAATGTGCTTCAGACTTGATCAAGGACACCTGGTAGTTAAACACAGCAGCTTCAAAACACTTTCGGCGCTATCATTTCTCCAGCTCAAAAACAGCTAGCTTTTAGCATTGCTAAGGCTGTGCTACGAGGCTGGAGTTGATGCTAACAATATCAAGCTGTAGAGTAAACATGCCCTCTGGAAACTATACCCAACATGCACAAAGAACTCCAAGTAGATAATGAGGTAATGCAAGAGCAGAAACAGTGTTTCTTAATAAAAATTTAATGGTGCTAGTTATCAAGTATTTTTTTCTTTCAGCAGAGCCTTGCTGGACTCTGTGTTGATCTAGGCCAGGGATGTCCAACTCCAGGCCTCAAGGGCCGGTGTCCTGCAGGTTTTAAATATCACCCTGGGTCAACACACCTGAATCAAATGATTAGTTCATTACCAGGCCTCTGGAGAACTTCAAGACATGTTGAGGAGGTAATTTAGCCATTTAAATCAGCTGTGTTGGATCAAGGACACATCTAAAACCTGCAGGACACCGGCCCTCGAGGCCTGGAGTTGGACACCCCTGATCTAGGTAAACAGTATCCTGACACTTACTGCATATTAAAAGTATCATCACAAAAGTTCATTTTATTAACCTTTTATCAAACAATCTGCAAGAATGCCAGTGAGTGCATTTCCAAAGATCCTGTATTATTCATTTGTTACATACGGCTGCTTTAAAAAAAAAAGGGGGGGGGGGGAACAGAGCTAAGTTATTAAGGCCATTAAGTGCCAAGTAACATTTTTCTGGAGGTCCTTAAACAACAAATGCACTCACATTTACCTTTAGAAGATATTCACTAAGGAATAATAAAGAAATCTGTGGTTCAGCATATATGTCTGTTGCCTTATGTGTGTGCATCTTGGCATCAAACACTTAGTCAGAGAAAGACATTCTTGTCCCGTGCCTTCGGTCTCTGTGGTCGCAGGGAGCAGCCGTTTGTCCCACAGGCAGACAGGAGGAGGGCACACAACTGCCCCACACACACACACACACAATTATACACCCAGACTTAGGCCAGTCACACAGATACAACTGCATGAACCCTCACAAGGTCCAACAATCGTGCCCACACACAGAGGGCTAGCCAGAGGGCAGCGTGTCAGGAGGCTGAGCGTGGACGAGAGCGTAGAAAACGAGCCAGGACGGTCCTGGAGCTGTGCCACTCACACAGCATCAGTATCGGTGCCAAGAAGCAGAGCAGAAAACAAGTCTGGACCAATCTCCTCAATGTGGCCTGCTGCTCTGCCAGGTTCTCAGCCAGAAAAACTGCTGGTTAGATCGTTGTGGAGCTCACAAAAAGTTTTTGGAGGTACTATTCTGACCAGAAAGACAAGTTCTTCCTCCAGAAACTGTTCCCTAACAGTGGCCCTGAGAGCTCAAACTTACTGCACCTTAAAAAAAAACAGCAGGCAAAAGAAAAATGCTGAAAAAGCACACAAAACACATTTGAAATGGTAAAAAAAAAAATAAAAAAAATAAGCTAACAAAAAAAAAATTGCAAAGAAAATAGAAAAAAACGACATTCGAAGTATTTTTTTTTTAAATTATGGAAGTTGAATATTTGCTGCATTTGAAAGAAATGCAGCAAAAACCTCACTTTTTTTTCCTAGGTCCTTTGTGTTAGTTTTTTCTTAAGTTACAGTGCATTTGATCTCTCAGGGCCACCGTAGTTTCTCGATTCTATCCATTTTAAAGGTAAAAAAAAGAAAGAAAAAAAATTATTAATGCTGTGAGCCATCCATTAAACCTTGGACTTGGTGAAAAGTGGTGCTCATTCATCATCATTTTTTTAAAATACTTTTTTGTAACTTTCTCCCACAAGACTGCTTACATGGAAATGAAGGTTATGAAGACATTCTACGAAGCTAAGAAATAAAGATAAGACAGACAAAATGCACTGAATATGTGTTTGCGCTTACCTGTGTGTAAATGAGAAACTACACTTGCATGCAGGTATGCGTGTCAGCGTGGGTGTGTGTGGGCGGGCACGTGTGTGTGTGAGTGTGTGCGTGTGTGTCCATCCACCCCCGCCTACTATCCAGGATATCTCAAAGTCACTAGACAGCCTCCAGCGCCTTCTCCTCCAGTCACACAGTTCTTCCATTCTTCACCCTTCGTCCCTTTTCTGTTGAGGGCTCTTATTTGATTAGCTGTGATTTGCTTTGTGAAGCAGTGAAGCATTTGGCTCAGCCAGGGGAGCCGCACACACACACTTTGACAGACACATGCGTGGGTTCTCAGACAAACACACAAAGACACACGCAGGGCACACAAGTGTATTTCGCATCTAGATTACCCCAACCATGTCTCCATCCTTGATCTACATATCAGAGGATTTAAAAGCTAACTTACATCACAAGTAGTTATATCACATAGCACAGCTCTTTGTCTCAGGATATGAACAACGACAAAAAAAAAGAAACAGGCATCTCCAAACCTGTGAGGAGATGCGAGGGTCATAGCCATGACTAAACGGTTTCTTTAATGCTGACTCGCCAGCATCTGTTTAGATGACTTCATGCTGTGAAATTACCTCTGATTGTATAGGAATGACAGTGGAGTGACACTCTATCTACCAGGTCTTAGTCGCACTAACTGTCAACCCGTCAATAATGAATGTGGGGTCACTGTGTTAGCGAGGGTGTGTTACTTTGAGAAGTGTGTGAAAAAGATGCACGCAAGTACAGGTTGTCATTGTCTCAATATCATGCTCCCTGTGCAAGCATAATGTGTCAGATGTTGGGTCACCATAAGAAGCAAGAACAGTTCTAATGATGGATGGCGCTCGAGTCTGCTGCAGGTATTTTGTTTGGTTTTCCAATTGTGCATGTTGTGGAAGCATTTGGTGTCTTTCTCTGCACTTTATAGACTGCATATAAAAGATGAACCTACTAATTAATGAAATCTAGTTGTAGGGCCAGGAGCTGAACATTTTTGCCTTCACCATCTTATTTTGTTTTTAAGCTGGATGCGATGAGGAATCGGTGGATCTGGGAAAAACAAAACAACAACAACAAAAAATGGAGGGGCACTTTTATCTTCACAGAGCGGTTTGTAAATCAGTGCGCGCCTGCCCTACGCAATACCCTGCTTTATGGCCTCTTTTGTCATGGTTCAGTCTGTGACCCAGAGTTTTGGGAATATTTAGTAGTTTTCTAGTTTGTTATCCTTATTTTATGGTCCTGTGTATTGTTGTCATTCAGGCTTTTGTTTAATGTGGTTAAGTTTTTGTTCCAGGATTTGGGTCTTATAGTTGTCATTCTGCTATGTCCTGTATTTGTATTTTCTGGTGTTGGTTTTGTTAACTAGGCTTTAGGTTACTGTTATCATCCTACTTTCGTTCCAGTCCCCGTGTCAAGCCCATGTGTCTGAGGCTCAGTGTGTGTTACTTCCTGTTTTGCCTCATGTGTATCATGTTCAGTTTTGCTTCCCTTGTCTTGTTAACCTGGATTTGTGTCAGCTGTGTTCCCACCTGTGACCTGTTTCCTCATTATCCCGTGTGTGTGTCTGTGTTTCCTGAACTGAGTAGTTCTTTGTTTCAACAGAATTTGAGTTTTTTGTATCTTGTGTTTTTGGGAGTGCTTAGCAATAAAGCTGTTTTTGGACTTACCTTTGTGCTTTTTGAGTCCTGCGTTTGGGTCCTACCTGCCTGCGATGCAGCGGATTATAACATCTTTTGATGAACAGGAACCAGAATTTAAGAAGTCAACATCCTCTTGTAATTAGAAAGATGTGAAACCACTAAGTAAGATAATATAATAACCAGGGAGTGTTTACTGAGGTCACAGAACTGGGAGCTGAAGAGTCTTAGCAAAGAACAAATTTCAAAATAGCTTAAATCTTTAACAATTTATTCCCATTTTATAACAGAATCTATGAAAAAAGGCCAGCAATAACACAATTTGACAGACTTAAAATAGTCATTTTGAACCAACAATCAAAGAGCTGTTAGCTGACATGGGGTTCAATGTGTCCTCAAAAAATCTGAGGAAACTGAAAATGGAAGATAAAAGAAGATGTGGCAGTCCTAAAAAACAAATTCTCCAGCAGATCACCGGTATCTCAAAGTCATGTTTTTAGGAAATAAAAAAAAAATCCAGCAAAAATCTAAAACAGGGCATGAAGCCTGAAGCCTCATCAAACCTGGTTTCAGTGGTTTCAATAAGCTGTTCTTGAGGAAAGGAGGATCCTTCTGCAAGAAGGATGGAATTATCAACACAGAAAACTACCATCAGATTTTGAGCTTCATTTATCAGCATGTCAGTGATCTCAAACACACTGCCAAACACACAATTGAACACTACCAGTCATGGACTGGCCTCCCCAAAGCCCGGAGCTCAATATCATTGACGCAGTGTGGGATCATCTTAACAGACGACTGAACAAAAGGCAGCCAACATCCAAAGAAGTGCTTTGAATGTCCTTCAAGAAGCCTGGAGAACTCTTATGAAGACTACTTAAAGACATGACAAGGAAGCTGCCTGAGAGAGTTCAGACTGTGTTCAAGAATAAAGGTGATCATAATGAATATTGACTTTCAAGCTCATTAGAATTGTACAATCTCCATTTTTTCCGTATATACTGCATTTCCATGTATGTTTATATATATAAATAAATTACTGACTCAAGGCTTTTGTACAATACTGTATTTGTACAAAGACAGAAACATGATCAATTTCAGGCAAAAATTGATCCAGATATATTCATGACCGTCATTGAACCCAAGACTCGTATTTAAAACTTGCAAAAAAATATTACAAAAATCACTTTCAGGCAAAACTAGACCTGCGACTTACAAGAAATACTGAAGCCCATTATCCAAACATCCTATGTCAGCAAATAGGATTTTCCAGGGGAGGTGGATTGTTTTTCCTGTTTTTCTCTGTTAATTCCCATCTGTCATCCGTGTCTCCTGCAATGACAAGCACAAATTTCTCCTCACTTGGTTGTCTCTCCCTCCACCCTTGCTGTTCTCTCTCTCCCCATCTCCCACACCCCACACCCACCCGCCCTAAACCACAAGGGGTTAATTAAAACTGATTGGGTCCTTGGAGACCACACCTGCCTCTGACAGTAAGGCATCAGGCTCATATGATCCACGTGTGTTTGTGCGTGTGCGTGACTCTGTGCGGATATGTGCTTAGCACATCAGGCTGTTAGCACATCATGTGCTCTGATACCCATTCCACTAGAACACCAGGACAGCTTTCAGTGTGTGTGCGGGTTTATGTCATTAGATCTGTGTGTGGCCTCAGTATTTCATTCTGCATTTGCATTCTGTGTGGATAGATACATATCCATTTTAATAGTGTGTCTCCCATCTTTTCAGAGACACTCAAGGATCTCATCCTTGATGGCTGATTAGACTCCGCTCAGTGGAACCAATGGCTGCTTTGCTTTAACTTCACACCTGTCTGTCACATAGAGAGACACTGAAGAAGGGACATATATATGATTTAAACCTCCTATCATCATCTTTACCACTCCTGAGATTACACACACAACATAAAGTATAATCAGCTCAGGGATCATTCTAGCTCATCTGAAAGCTGATAGGGCCAAAGCTTGCACATATGCATGTTAACAATGACATGCATGAATGAAAGAGTGATAAAGGCTGTCGTTTTGTAGGTGTGTGTATGTGTGTATATGTTCTGGCAAGGGATGTGTTTGTGTGTAGAGACAAGAACTAGTGTTGTATAACAGCACCTGGCAAGGGAGAATTGCAACAGGCGCACAAATACACATACACAGAGCTCCCGCTGCTAAGTTGGCAAGTAGAACAGTCAAATTAGCCACTGGAGAACAAAGCACAAGACCACCGCTGGGAAAAGGTAAAGGGAAAAGTGGTAGAAGCCAGAGGAAGAAATAGAGAGGCTGAGATGGAGATGGAGCGAGAGGTGAAGAAAGAAGATGACAGAGAGGGGTAAAATGAGAGGCACAACTGGGAGCTGTATGTGAGTTAGAGAAAATAAAAGTAGGGAGCATGAGAAAGGAAGAGGAGGCAACTGAGAGACTTCATGTGCAAGGAGTTCAGGGTGTAGGAGCGGTTGTGCGGATGAACAGATGATTACAGCAATGTAATTGTATCTTGAGACAAGATGTAAAGTTCTATTAACTTAAGTAAGTCAGGGTTAGAATACGAAAGTGAATTAACTACAGTGACAGCGAAAAGGAAGAAATACTTCATTCCAGTGTACTAAAGTGTCACACTGGGATTATATATTAGCATAAATCTATGGGAGTGATAACAACTAATAATAGTCATCTAATGCCTGGTAACATTTGAAGCAGGTTTTACGACTTGGTTCCAAATTTGCTAAGAACCCTAGAAACATGTGGCTGTGTATCAACAGATGACGATGTAGAAGTCAGATTTAGGTGGAATCTCATAAATGGCCTGGCTAAACCTGGCCCACTTGGATTTCGCAGATCTTTAGCTACTAAGGAAATTTAAATATGTTAAAGTTCCATTTATACAAGCCAATCAACTTTTGTCAAAATAGGTTTAATAGGGTTCATTGCTTAGAGTTTGGGGGTTTTCCCTGAGTTTAGGTCCTTGCCACACAAGGGCTAGACAGTGGTTGGCAACAACCCGGCAACCACTGGTCAATTGGGAAAAATGAGTATTCCCAACCAGTTTCAAGTTATTGCTGGAGATCAGTGGCAGTTGCTGTGAAATCAATTGCCAAAGCCCCAGTTATGCAAGCCTAGAGCCTGGACAATGACCTCCTCCCCAGTCTTAGTTAACTACTGTTCACTAGACCAAAATATTTATTCCCAAAACGGAGGCTTCTCCTGTCTCTGGATGAAATAGGTTGCAAAAAGGTATACAGCGAAAATCTCCTTGCAATTGCTTAGCAGGCTTTCTGCAGTAATTTCCAACTTTTTCACTGTGAAGTAGAACATGCTCAACTTTTGGTTTGCGGTACACTTAAGTTTCACCACGGCTGAGTGATTAGTTAGTGTTTCCATGCATACTACAGATGACTGTGACAATCTGCAAGTGACCCATGCAATCGCCCACTGACCAACTTTACCTAGCAACAGCCAAGAACCTTTAGCTAACACTCACCAATAAGTTAGGTCAATCTACATTTTACCCTACCAACTGAGGGGGGCGCTCATTGTGTGACCCAGACCTTACTTGTTTAAGGGCGTGGTGCTTAACCTCTAGAGGGCATAACACATGCGAGCAGGTCTATCTCATAATTTGGTGTGTAGATTTGGAGAAAAAATACAAAATAAATTCTACAAATGAATCTTGCTAAATTATCCAGTCAGTGTGAACATTAAGTATAGGTGAGTCCAAAAAATATTTTTATTTTTTGGACTAAAATATTTACATGGATTATAAGCATATGATGTGTAAAGGTCCACACTCAGTTAATGCATAAAGGTTTAGTAAAGATTGATTCAAGTAGGTGCAACCTATTGCAGATATTTTACATTTCAAACTTTCAAACATTTAAACAGCAGTATAGTCCACAGAGCTGGATGTTTTTAGCACAGTCCCAATATTTGACTAGAGTTTGCCTAACTATGATAGTCACGTAAGAATTGTTATCTAGACATCACTTGTCAAAATTTTCTGTTTCATGGGATTCGGTTATGGTAAACAATGAATCCACAGCAACATTCAGTGTTTTACTGCAAAATCACCATTTTCTGTTTTGGCAAATGCTGAAATGAACGTCACCGAAATATACACCAGTACACTTTTATCGTTTTGAAAGATGTTGGTTTTCTACATTTAAAAAAAGACAAACAAAAACTAGTTTTGATTACGCGATATCATCGTATCAATAAGTCAGCTTATTCGGGGTCACAAGTCCTGTTTGCCAACGATAGCAAGTTTTCAAGTTCTTATTGAAAATAATGTTGTAAGTATAATATCTAATCTATGCTTGGACTTCACTTATTGCCCCCAGCAGCTGTATTTTTGGTTCACCCTGTGCTGAACGTGTGTTAGTGGCAATTTCAATGCCAGTGCATCTAATACACTCCAAAAGTATAGCTGAAAACATCTGAGCAAGTAGATGCTGTGCCAAAAATGTTGTTACATTTTAAAAGGTTTTTGACATGAGGCGGTGTAAGCTGCCTAATACTGGCATAATGATTGAAAACCTCCCAGTGGAACAGCTTTTAACTTTTGTTTTAATCTGACAAGTTTTTCTTGCTTCGGATGTAGAAAACCTTTCATTTCTGGCATACGCTGCATGCTGTTGACTATTTACCTTTTTAAAAAATGTCACTTAGAGAGCAACTTGTGCACAAACAAACTTAGTTTGCAAGAGAAATTAATTTAATAATGTGGATAAAATGTCACACCATAAAAAAAAGGTTCAGCTGACCTTCAGATAGACTCGCATAACACTTTCTGTTTCTGAAGAGATCTTGTTATGCTTCAAGGCCAGACAGTTTTCACTCTGATGTCAAATAATAAACGACACAGCAGTCGTTGTAGTTAGGGACTGCACTGTGAAAAAGGGATTTCGTTTTACACTTGTGTCAGAAAATGCCAGAATGTCAGAAAATGCATATTTTTTTTAAGGCTGAGCTGTTGTCTCACAAATAAGCTGCATTTGAAAGCGACATGCCAGCAGTCAGGGGTCACCAGATGTAAAATGTAGAGGACAAAAGTTCTACTTGTGCCTCTTTAACATGACATAGAAGTCATACAAAGCCCAATGTGGTTCCATGAAAAGGACAAGGCTTCTGTTTCTCAGTTAGTATCAAAGCCTTTCATGCATGGTTAGATTCTTTATATCAGTCCAAGTCTCTCTCTCACATACACAAACACATACATTCCATTTTCTATTTTTCCTCCTCATTATAATCACAGACCTTCACACTCATCGCTCAACCCTTGCTTGGTTGTTAGCCTCTACAAAAGTGTTTGGAACCAGGGCACCATGTGAACAGGCATCACAAAATTGGAAGTTCTTTCTTGCTTAGGGGAACTTTACATTAACGGTAAATATAAATATTCAGTCGGACCTGATTGTAGATTAGATTATTCTCACGTTCACTGTTGTGTCGAGTTGCTGAGACTGACACAGATAAGTTAAAGTTACACTTAAGGACCAGCTTAACATAACATAACCTGTGAACCCTCACTAAGTATTTATTTACATTCTGTGTTGATGCATAGCTAAGATATGTACAAACAGCTAAGGGCAGTTGGGAGTATAGCAAGTTTGTGGGTCTCTGGGAATCTGTCTCTTTTTCTGTACATGCTAGCTTAGTAGCAGCAATTATAGCAACAGTTCGCCAATGTACTGCTTAGCCAGATTTAATTAGTTCTACTTTCCATTCTATTTTCTGTGTTGTTGTTTGCTCTATGTCATGATACTTGATAGTACCATGCAAGATCTGCAAATGGTTTTATAGCCATGACAACCCAAAAACACAAGGGTGCTAGCACAATAGGATTATCATGCTAAGGTTAGCTTATTGAGGTTTTGCAGACACATGACCGCTAACAACATGATTTTAACTTGTCCACTATTTTAGATGTGTGACAAGTGATTAAGGTCTCAATCACCAATATGTGACCATTCGCAAACCATCTGGCGGTAGGGAAAGGTATATATTCCCTAATCAGTTGGCAAAAACCTGCTTGTGATTCCCTTGGTAGCTAGCATATTGCTATGGTCGTAGTTTGAATGGAAGTGATGGACTTGCATACACTCTCCAGCTACTCTCTGAGCGATAGTGAAACTAAAAAGTGTGACGCAACCTTGAAATGGAGACCGTTTGTTTGCCTTCAAATTAAAACTTCCACCTTTTGAAACATGCATTTACTACTGCTTGGCTAGTATTAAGTAAGAAAAACTACAGGCAACCATGGCAATCTGCTAGAAACCAATGCAATTACTAGGAGGTTTTTGGTGCAGCACCATCTTTGCATCAGATTTCACTGAGCAAGAGCCAGCAACCCCCATGAACCGCTGCAAACTAATCAATGAACGCACATTTGTCCATAGCAACCAGTGGCTGAATCACATCAAATATATCAAATATAATAGACAACTCTCATGTAATGTGTGCTTGATATCACGTGACAAACCTCAATATCTGAACTTACATTCTTCTGTTTGTTCACTGTGGTAATTCTTGCTAGTTTTTACTCTGTTTTCTGTGCTTGCATGCCTTCCATTTGAAGTGCCTTGAGGCGACCGTTGTGATTATTATATGAATAAAACTGAGTTAAAGAGCATTTCATGTCATACTTTGACTTCAGATATGAGAATTTTCACAGAACATTCACTTTGTCTGTCTGTCAACTATGGCACTGCTGGGTTTGCATTGACAATACACACACATGAATTTGGAGGCTGTAGCTTCCGAAGGAGAACTTGACGGAGGGAATTATTTTGGGGGTTTACTCAACCTTTAAAACAACCAAATATAGCACTTGTTGCTTTACTGACCAGAATTTGAAAACAGTTGAAACCCTGATAACCCTGTAAAAGGGCTGGATGTTAACAAAACCCTCAATTGCCACTGACCCGGGTGACGTTAAGAGATTAAACCAGGGATACACTCTCACCTGATACTCACAATGATTGCTGGGCAGGGATGAGGAAGGAACCATGGATTAATCTTTCCCAGCGCCCATGCTATCACTAGGCTGAGCTGTAAGTATATAATTTGTACATGTATACAAATTGTATATCATTTACGTTACAGAACACTTGTTACAACAATAATGACAAAAACCTCTAAAAGGACACTGAACTACCCAGTTCTGATGTTTAATCTTATGGTTCTTTTACCACCTGTGGGTGATCCCTTTCAATCACAAGGCTGACTGCAATCACTCTCATACAGATTGGAGAAGATTTGCAAATATTGCTGCCTAATTTAGAAATACAGACAGACTGTTAGCACATTGCAACAGTCTGAGTGAGTCTGTTCTGATGATCACAGCTCATGTCATGTTCCAACAGAGGACTCAGCTATTTGACATCTGGTTATATTCTGGTAATGTTTATATATAAAAATGAGGTTGTGCGCAACTGCAATTTTGATGACTCATCACAGTTAGTTACCATGTGCATGTAAGTGCCAATTAGAACTCATTCAGTTGCAAAAACTGATAAACCAAACTGATTCTGCCAAAGTTGCTTTGAAGACGGCAACTGACTGCAAGGGGCCGGCCCGTCTTCCACGCAACTAATTCAGAGGCAACAAGATCACAAATTCATTGCACTTAATCCTAGGTCACAATCATGCCGTGGTCTCCAACCACTGTTTCCCCCTGGTGTGACTGTAGTATTAAAGAGACTCGGTTATGTCTTTTTACTATATCAGTCCATGAACTCGCCCCATATAATCTCTTGGACTGAAGCAGAAAAGGAGGATGAGGTAGGAGAGACAGGCATATTCTCTGTAATGAGTCAGGCTGAGCCCGAGCCAGATTTGGACCAGACCCACGGCAGCTTGGTCCAGCTAATTATGCAAGACTGCAGGCAGCTCTGGCAGACAGAGCGGGACGGCAAAAGAAGAGAAGCGATGAGGAAAATGAAAGAGAACGAAGGGAAACGAATGAAGAGAAGATAGAGACTAAGTAAGTGACATGTCTAGAGAAAGCAGATAAAAGACAGGGGGTACAGGCAGGACAAAGAAGGAAGCAGTGAAGGGGGAGACCAGCACAAAGAGAGGATGAGAGGGAGCGGGGGGAGGGATGCAGCAGAAAGGGGTGAGGTTTGTCCTTTGGTCGATGGTCAATTAGTGGTGGGGAGAGTAAAAGGCCACGGTGATCTGTGTGAGCGGCTGCAAAAAGCTCTCAGCTTGTTTACTCTTCCCCTGAAGGAGACAGCTGAAGAGACAACACCGAGGCCAGAGAACGTCATCAAGGGAAATATTAATGGGGAGAGAGATGAAAAGTTTCATGTATCTGAGCAGAAGATAGAAAAAAAAATCCATCCACTTTATATTCAGTGCAGATTCATCTTTGTAAATATTGCAGTAAAAAAAAAAATTACTACATTTGAATTCTGGAAGAAAAAAGCTAGGAATGATCCTTTGGGAAGCATTTTAGGATGAACTGTGAATCAAAGATTTTATGTAAGGAAATGTAAAACTTCTGGGAAGGTGTAGGACACTTGTTCAAGTTCCAGCATTTTCCCTTTCAGACTTCAGAGTCACACAGTGAAAGAGAAAAGGAAGAAAAAAACAAAAAGAGAAACCCCACTTTACTATTTTACTCTTACAGGGCCAGTTTACGCGTTCCTGGCCAATCTCTATTGAGTGCTGGCTGATGTGGGCAGACGTACCGTTTGCACCATCCTCTCGCCAAGCATTCCTCTGTTTGTCTGCACCTCCATTAAGGGCATGCAGTCTGGCCTTTCTGTGTTTGTGTGACTGGCCGGGCTTGGCTAGATGGCTGGCACAGGCCTAGGCGAAAGAGGTGTGTATGTGTGGGCGGAATGCTAACTCGGTTTTAATTGTTCAGTAGTATCAAAGCATGTAAAAGTGCGTGGGTGTGTAGGACTGTGGTCATGTTTGAGTCATGTTTGAGGACACCAAGGTAATTTTTCTTGAAAATCCCACCCTCCCTTCTCGTACTGGGTTGATTTTGGAAGCCCCTAGTCTACATTTAATGGATGGAGAAAGCCGATACAAATGAGGTAATGACAAGTAAACCCTCTGAAGCTTTTCGGGAAGAGATGAAAGGATGATGTCAGTAGGCTATAAAGAGGAAAAAAACAAAGAAAAAGAGCACACAAATACATGTGATTGAGGATGATGGACTCAAAGAGAGGCTGTCACAAGGGGAGCCTTTGCTCTGGGTTTACACAAGAAGGAATTCATGTCATTCATATCTGCCCCATAACTGTAAATATAATTAAATAAAACAAACGAGGCCGTCTTTTACTTTAAACATCCTAGATGAATACAAATGATGTACAAATGCTGGAAATGTCCTAACCAGTAACACATGTAGGCGTTGCTAACTTTACAACAGCTTCTGCAAACGGCGTGTGGTGCAGGAGATATGGAAGGAGTTGCATTCGGCGGCGCAGTACATTTACTTGAAAAAATGTAGCACTTTTCATTTTCCTGATATCCTGCCTGAAAACAAAGGGAAGAGGGGGGAACATCTTTTGTGAAAGCTCCAGTTTCTCTGCGACACCCCTTCTGTGCTTCCCTGTGATTAGGTTCAGAGCACATCACACGGGGGGTGAGGGGCGTGAAATCATTTGTGGTTGTAATTATGGCCTCCCCTCTCCAGAGTAATCATGAGCTATTAAAAACCACCCTGAGCTCAGCCCCGCCACCCCAACAATACCAGTTAACGTCTGGGTTTCCTCTGGGAAGCTGGGAGAAGAAAGAGGAAACCTACCTTTAAAATGCATCGGGCCCTGGGCTGACAAATGTTAAGCGGTAGTAAAACTGCATTAAGATAGGAAAAAGATGCAGAATATATGACACAAAAATGCATTGTTTTCACTGCTATGGTGCTAGTTCCCAATTTAGACTCAGGTGCTGAAAAGCTGCCACTTGCACCACAAGTTGCTGGGCCCAAAGCTGGAACCTCTTAAATCATTGGTTACATAAAAGAATAATGCATGAAATTCAACAAGGACTCACAGCATTTCTGTCCATCATGATTTCTCATCACAGAAATTATTTAAACTTCCAATACCTAAAGCTACAAAACATTTTAATAGGTTCTCAGGCCTGAAATGTACTCTGGCTTTCAAAATGATGGGTTCGTTATTGCACTGGTAATGACACTAGAACAGTGGAAAATAGCAATCAAAGAAAGACAGAAATGTCACATTTGTGAAATGAAATGTGTGGTGAATTTCATACATTCCTTTAAGCAATTCTCATATAAAAAATATAAGCAAAGGTGTATATGTATAAGTGCCGTGCTAAGAGGACATAAAGTATAAGTATATACTTTTGAATATAAAGTATTATTGTTCCAAGGTTATTAAAGGGCAACATACATACAGAAATATATGAAAACAGTGTCATAAATTTCTGTATTTTTTGGTCTAAACTTGTATAGTTCAGCCAGGTCCTAGAAATAATAAAACCTCACAACATCTATTATTTTTGTAAGTACATTTCTAAACCGTAAATATGAGAATATATAAACAGAATACACACATTTGTTACACATACGTTTATGTTCTTTACAACCCTGCTGGATCAGCAGGTGCTGTTTGTCTCAGCATGTTGCAAACAGGGAAATAGCAGAGTGCCCTCTGGTGGCTAAACTATGCAACGTCAATGCCTATAACACAGTTGAAGGGTGTTTCTCCCGTCTCTCGTTTACACTATTCGTTCTCATTTATCAGCCGCTATAAATGCTGAAACCCATTAGCAAGTAACTAATATCAATAAAGTGGCTGTGGTCTGACAGACAATGAAAAATGCCCTCATTCACACCTACAGCTGATTTAGAATTAGTAGTTAACCTAACAAGTACGCCTTCTTAGGTCTTGTATAGACAGAACCCATTGCAGACACTGGGAGAACAGCGTGGATTCAATCCCAGGACCTTCTTGCTGTGAGGTCACAGTGCCAAACACTGTATCATATTAATTATTAAAAAATTAAAAATCTAGATGTTATGACTGACTGCAAAATATAAAGGATGTTAGCATGGGAATCTTCACTTTAACGACTTTTGAAAAAGAAAAAAACTAAATAGCTAGAAAATGAATTCAAAATTTAGTCCGTTGCTATTTATTGAAAATTATGGGAAGAAAATGAAAATATGAAATCTGCAGATTATTAGAAAAGAGGATCATGTTTTCTCTCCAGCCTCTCTGACAGGTTCATGGGCTGTGTGCTGCCCTTCATAGCACCCTAGTTCAATAAACCTAATACCATTATCAGTGACAGTCAATTAAACATCTAAATGCCAATTTCTGAATGCTTTATGCTACGACACAGAGGGCAACTGAAGATCGTTGGCTATTGACTGATTGGTCTGAATATGCTTTGGGGGAAATACTGAACTAGAGACACACTGAAAACATGCTTCATTTCTCTAGAGGTAACCTTTGTAGTATCGCCTTCTTCTTCTTGCCCGTACATACATTGCTTTTTTCAATACAGCTGTCATTACGGGCTCATTTTGTGGATGAAAAAAGGGTCGTTTTTCTGGTCGCGCCGCAGCTTGATACACAGAAAGTTGTGTCTCGCAAGGTGGCCCCACTGCCCGCAAAGACAGGCCACGGCAAACAGCACAAGTAAGGAAGGGCAGAACAAGACGAAGACGGATGAAAAGGTTGTATCGTGTGTTTGCTTTGTTGAGAGGGAACCCTGGTGAAAATTTCTGTCACATTGTATTGACACAGCAGGGAGTGGGAGAAAGGAGAAGCAGAAGAGGGGCTGAACAGTGAGAAGGAGGAGTGTTTGTTCTCTTTTTCTTCCCTCCTCAGCCTCAGACTTTTCCCTCCCTTTTTGTCCATTTGATGGTGTATGTGCTTCTGTGTGTGTGTGTACACAGTCTCTGGCACACTTGAATCTTTTACTGATTACTTCGCACACGTCACGTCTTTCTGAAGGGCTTTTAACGCTGGAGGATTATCAGGCAGTCGGGCGCTTTTTAACCCTTTTTCTGCCCTCCCTGCTGCAAGCAGGCAGTTGATGAATGCTTCAATTACGTCCCCATCCAAAAACTTCGAAACACATTTTTTTTTAACCTTAATGACAAATTAATACACAGTTATTAAGCGACAGGAGAGTCCTCGTGTTACTCGACGCGGCTGTTATAAACCCTGTTGTTGTCGTCTCCTGTTTACAGTTCAATGGGAACTGAAAATGATGCATGAAGAGACCACTGTCAAGCATCCTTGGCATCAGCAGTCATGCTTAATATATTGTTTTCTGTTCTTTTGATAAGATTTTTTGTGTGTCTATATACTGATTACACATTAGCAGTTCCTCTACACAATGCAGTGCAAAATCAAAGGCAAAAAGCCTGAAAAAACCCCAATAGATACATAGTTAACATTTAATCAAATGAAGATCATTTCATGTATCTGAGACGAGACCTAACGCACAACTCCAAAATTGTAAATTTGCACTGTTGCATCTAATCGACAGCCTTGCAATTGCTGGCGCAGCAGATGTCATTCATTGACTTCAGCTTGAGGACAATTTCGAGATCCTTCCTCCTAGAAATAATAGCGAAATCTTGAAGCCTGGATTTTTAAAGCTTTTGATTAAAGACAGAAGATTTGTCAAGTTTAGTGGGGGCGTTGGGGAGTAACCAAATTAAATACGGGAAACGGGACAAGGCCTTTCTGCTCACTCACATGTGTCAT
Organism: Etia nguti; assembly: GCA_015106755.1. NCBI lineage: Eukaryota > Metazoa > Chordata > Actinopteri > Cichliformes > Cichlidae > Etia > Etia nguti. The sequence continues at coordinate 34,454 of VUQG01011603.1, forward strand.
CTCTAAGGTGGTCGTGTGTTTTGTCTCTGCTCCCTCCTTCTCCTCCTCATGTTTTCCTCTGTTTTATGTGTGTGTCCTGCTCATCCTTTTCCATTCAAACCCTGGTTTACCATGACAATAGTTGCCTGCAGAGACCCTCTCCCATGTATAGCCCGACCACCGCTACTGGCAGGAGCCCATTCAATCCTGCAACTCGACTCAGGCTATAAAGACCCTGGCAAGACCAACCAGGCCCCCCTGTAAATAGTCGACACCGCACTTGTTCTGTCTGTTGGCTATACTACCAGGGAAGGGAGGCAGGGTGGTAGAGCAATTGGGTTTATATACTTGGCTTTGTCAGGGGTAAAAAGGAGGGGTTCAGCTTTATGTGCCCAACAGTATAGAGCTGCAGATTGAATGGACAAGAAAACTGCTGAGGACAAACTGTCAAGCATTTACTTTGAAAAGGAGGAACAAAGGAAATGGTGTATGACCAGATTGTTTCAAGATGAGACGTGGTCATTTGAGCTTATGTGCAAATTTACTCTGAGAAACCTTAGTTATGGTGTATAACGAGTACTGGGGTTACCTTTTTAACTATGTGACCGTTCGCATCTAACTTGAAACGTCATAGAAAGTCCAACAATATTAGCTAATCTTGTTTTAAAGGATAATGCAGGAAGAGCACAAAACTGAGTTTCTGGGAGATTCTGACAACCCAGAAGGTCTTGAAGAAACATGGACAATAGGTAACAAAAGGTGCAAATGCTAGCTAACTAGCTAAATGTAGGCTACATGATGTCTACTTTTCATGTACACAAATAATCTACCTTCTGATTTTTCAGGGAAATTTGAACTCATTACTGACTTTTAAAGACAGTAAAAAGACAGATGGAGTTGCCATTTATAATAGTATATAAGCATTTTAATTGTTTTTGCTGAGTAAGGAAAATATGGACAAAAACATGGTCTCTCAAGTCAGGTAAAAAGAGGCCTCAAAGCCTTCTTAATGAAAGAATGCCTGTTATATGACTTAAACACCTACAATGCACACTAAAACCAAATTTCTTTGTACCCTTTCATCAATTTAGACTCATTACAAACCATAGTTATTTTGCTTACCATGTATAAGTTAAAAAAAAATAGTATTATATTACTAAACATGGTTTTTATTTGTTTTTAATTAGTAATTGTTAATAAGGGTTGTCTACAATTTTACTTGCTTATTCAAGATTTGTCAAAAACTATAATTTACTTACTGTTGCCTGGTGACTGCAATGAATTATTTGGTGGCTGCGGTGACCAACACCTTCAATCGCAGTTTGATTACCTACTGGAAGGCAACCTGTCTCTAAATGATCATGGCCAGGAAGCTTGGGGGTGGCATGGGGTTAAAACCTTTTTAAAACTCAAATAATATTCTCCTGTCGCGTTATCTTTTTAATTACACATTTGTCACTGTCTCACACACAGATCTATGCATTAGACAAATGTAAGACTATTATTCAGATGTTTTTAGTGGCTTGTATTATTGGACACCATGGGTGAACTGTTAGTGTCAATGCCGTAGGTCATTTTTACAAATCTTTCCTAAAATGCTCTGAGCAAAATGAGTTACAGCTGCAAAAAAGAAGTCAATTCAAAATCCAGCTTGCCTTAAACATGCAGCTTGACAGTCTAAAATGAGGACGTTCGAAACTGTAATGTACCCACTGATTCTGGAGGTCATTCTGTTTTGTGCAGATGATTGCCAAATTATAAGAAACGCAGTCATAAAATGCTGCCCGCTCTCCTTGGTGATACTTGGAGGTCAGACGGGTTAGCAGGCAACTGTAGCCTCTTTAGCAGAAGCCATGTATGATTGCTCCCCATCTGAAGAGCTGCATTCTCTCCAAAATCAGTAATTTACTTGTGGGGCTTTCGCAAGGTCTCCATTTGATTGGGCAAGCTGTGTTTTGCGCGCGTGTGTGTGTGTGTGTGCGTATGATTATGTGTGTGCATGCCTTAGACCTTGGGAGGGCTGGCTGTGCAAGTCCCAGCTTGCCCCAGCGATGCCACAGAGGCTGTCAGAAATGAAAGATAATGGCAGCCCACAGCCGGGAAATGTACGATATACACCAGTAATTCTTATGAGAACAAATACACACCCAGCCGTTACACAAAAGCTGTGATATATGATCCAGCCGCACTTATTGGCATTTTTTTTTCCCGTTACAAATCTGCGATTATCTCTCTAGAGAGAGAGAAAGAGCTGAGAAAAGAAAGAACAAGGCACTTATCTTGAGAAAGAGTTGCATCCAGCCGTTATTGACGCAGGTGACCCACAGTCAACAGATTGCAGTGTTTAAGATAAAACAGCTGACAAGTACTGCTTGTGTATGTATCAGTGTGTGTGTGTGTGGCTGTGTGTGTGTTCTCTGACCTCACACAGACTGATCACCTATAAAGAAACAGAGCACAAAGTGGAGTTTATAGATGCCTACAGATAAGCAATGAGGGGAAAGAGATTGCTGCTGATTTAAGCTTAATCCTTTTTAAAGGGACAAGAAAAGTTGTTGCAGAAGTTGTGATCAACTGGACGCAGCGGGTCGGATGTGGAATTTTCCACCAGTTTCACCCAGCAAGTGTGAGATTTCTCACGTTCGTCTCTGGACCGATTCCTCTGAGCCATCAGAGGCCAGTTAGCTGATTACAAGATGCAATTTAAACTCCTGGTATACAGTAACAACGTAACGAAGAAGAAAGCCAATCAATACTATAGCTCATCAATGTCAGAATTTCCCAGCAAGTGTCAGAAATACAAAGCAAGGGAGTTTTAAATAGCAGTATGGCTGGTGATAGTGTTTGGTCTGAACTCATCTTATGGATGAGTTCATGAAGCTGTGCCTTTCCAAAAATATTCATGAGATGCTGAATTGCCTGTCAAATTGTATCTCAGAAAGGAGAGGCTCTGATTTGTTGCTCTGTGGAGAGATAATGGGAGTAGACGAGGAATAAGAAGAGCGATGGGATGTTAAGACATTTCAAGAACTAAAATTGGGATTGAGGTTGATTTGCATTGTGATCATCGGAGGCTGAACGCTTTTCCTTTGCATACATTTGTAACGTAGATAAACATTCAGTATCTGATCCAGTTTTGTGGTTATCCTGCTATAAAAAAAAAGAAAAGAAAGCCGAAAAAACCCAACTGATGAGTGAAGTCGTGTGAAAGGTTCAACCTCTTTCAATTCTAAAGTTTTACATTGAAAAAAACAAATAATCTGCTGCTTAAAACAAACTGAAATGGGTGAATACAACCAGAGATGAATAACGACATGATATATTACATTGTGTCTTTATTAATGGAAAAGAAAATGAGCCGAAAAGCATTTTATATGACGTTATTAATCTCTCACGTGGCGAACATTAAATCCTGCTACAGCATTTCAGTCAGGTTGAGGTCTGGACATGGCTGGATCATTCCAGCACCTTTATTCTTTTCTTTTTCAGACACTCTGTGGTAGATTTACTGCTGAGCTTGGGACCATTGATCTGTTGCATGATCTAATTTCAACCAAGCTTTAGCTGTTGCACACATGGTCTCACATTAGACTGTGGAATATTTTCAGCATACAGAGTTCACGGTTGACTCAGTGACACCAGGTGCTGTGGCTACAAAACAAGCCCAAATCATCACTCCTCCACCACCGTGCTTCACAGCTGATATGACGTTTTTGTGCTGATGTGCTGTGTCTGTTTTTCACTGTGCATTATAATCGGAAATCTCGGCTTAGGTATTCTTAGTCCATTGTTCCAGAAGTCTTGTATTTCATTCAGGTGCAACTTTGCAAACCTAAACCATGCTGCCATGTTCTTTTTTAAGAGGAGAAGCTTTCTCCTGGCAACCCTTCCAAACAAGTCCTACTTGTTCAGTCTTTTTCTAATTGTGCTGTCATCTTTAACATTTAACATACTAACTGAGGCCTGCAGAGCCTGAGATGTAGAGATGTAGCTCTGGGGTTTGTTGCAGTTTGACCATGGAGTGAATATGCTGGGATGTCCAGTTCTGGGAAGACTGGCAACAGTAGCTCAATAAGGATGTAATTTCTTGACATGTCAAATTTCATAAATGTATGTTATACACTCTTAAATTTAGCCCAGTCTTATCCCCCTTGTTAAAACTTTATTTGTTGACAGGTACAGGTGTAGTAAATGACTTGTTTGGAAGTTCATGTTACTTTTTTAGAGGGTGAAGACTCAGTGCAGAGGTGTGGGTATAGTGCTAACTATTAAATAAACTGCAAAAAAAATGTACAACCTAATATGAATTTACTTTTTCTCATAGGGCCAGGTAGGTTTGGATACCTTTTTTTCCCCTTAATAAACAAAATCATCATTTAAAAACTGCATTTTGTATTTACTCTGGTTATGTTTGATTATTATTAAAACTTGCTTAATGATCTGAAAAATATAAGTGTGAATAATATCCCAAAAATTAAGAGATCAGGAAGGGCATAGGATGTGATCAAGACCATTTGATGAACTTTGATGTGCTCAGTTCCTTCAAGTACCACAATCAAACGAAGAACTGAGGACATGTCAGATGGTACAGATGTTTTTTTTGCACAGGTATGAATGGTGGCGTGCTTTGTGTGCAAAATGTTCGCAAAGCAGTCACTTAGAGAACGAAACAATTAAAATGCTCAAGTTTTGTTTGGATCAAGAATACCAGCTGCATTGGTTTTACTTTCACCACGTGTCCATATCCTTCACATATACTGAGTCATAATGGTCCCATCACACCATCGTGACTGACTGGTAACAGCCAGCAGCTGCTCCTCAGTCCGGGCAGGCCCAGGCTTGCCTTGTTCAATGATTATTCCTGCTTGTCTTACACTGGACACAATGGCCCCTTCCTCTTAGCCTTGCACAGCTATTGACCCAGTGCTAACCAATTGGAACAGAATGAAACGAGCGGGGTAACCAAACCGTTTCATTAAGAACAATAAGAGAAGTGCGATGTGGGAGAGCCACATTCCTAATGTCTGTAATGACTGGGTATATTAGTGGAAATGTGACGGGCTGTTGCCATTCTCATTCACCTCACAAAACTACACAGTGGTTTAGTGGCTACTTGGCACTATCACATCATTCATACTAGATAGTAATGATATAGTAATGATATCTCTGCAATAACTTTAAGGTACTGTGTTAAAGTATGGGGCACTATTTAGAAATAGATTTACTTTTTATATCAAGGCGGGCATCTAATAGCTCCCCTATTCATTCATTTATTCAAATTTTCCAGAAATTGAGCATTTGGTTAGTTTAGGTAAACCATAAAGTGAAGCTAAGCGGCAGTCCTACCAGGTCAGCTGATCTCAGTTCCTGCGCACATCAGCTGAAGGCTCAGCTGATATTGATTCTGTACATCTGTCTGGCAAATCTCATAGCAGTTACAGCACCTGTGCAAGCCGCTTTGCAACCCATATCCAATTAAGCTTTTAATCCTCTACCATTATCATATCTGTTGCCGTGGATGCCTGCTCTTTTATTAGTGGAGGTTATGTTTTCTAAAATAAACTGAAAACCAGTGGTGGACCATTATGTCTTTGTTCTGGACACTGCAGATCTTCTGCCTCAATTTCACCATATCCCTAGCATCCTCATCTATCACACCAACCGTCTACATGTCCTCCTTCACTACATCCCTCAACTTCCTCTGAGGTCTTCCCGTTTTCCATCTGCCTAGCAGCTCTATATTCACTATCCTTTGTCCAGTATATCCACTATCCCTCCTCTGCACACGACTAAACCATCTCTGCTTTGCCCCTCTAATTTAGTCTCCAAACTGCTCAACCCAAGTTGTCCCTCTAATATACCATCTTGTAAACCTTCTCTTTCACTCCTGCTGCTATCCTTATGTCACAAATCACCCCTGATACTTGCCTGCACCCACTCCACCCTGACCGCACTCTCTTCTTCACCTCCCTTGTACACAGTCTATTGTTGGCATAATACTACAAATTTCAGTTTACAATTGATGGGCAGATCAAATTTAAAGGCACAATGACAGAACAGTACTTTACATGTATACACACTTCAGCAGTAGTTTTTTGTTTGGCAAACACAAGCACAAATCTTTGCATGAAAAAGCAAAATCAGGAAAAAGAAGAGGACATGGTTATACAGCTGAGTCACAAATTGACAGATTTTCTTTTCTTGCACCTCTGGTGTTCAGCGTTGATTCTAAACTGCAGTTTAATGAAAGGTTTGTATGAACTATTACAGGTGATTTTTTTTTGAGTATGAAGAACAAATATATTAAATAGGTGAATTGAATATGATGATATAGATCTGTCTTTTTATTTATAGCTTTTAATGAAGGAATGATTTCCTGTGTCGTTCAGTGTTGCTTTTTGGTAATCTCAGTCTCTCACTGAACGTGCTCCTGTGACTAGCCAGCACGTCATGGAGTGGGTGGGAGGTATTATCCAGCATTGTCCTTATCTTGGACAACATCCACCTCTCCGACACCACCTTAAGGGAGTCCAGCTCCATCCCCACACCATTACTGGCCTTGAGGATCAGTTTATTTAGTCTGTTGGTGTCTGCGACCCTCAACCTGCTCCCCCCAGCATGCAACAGCATAGAGGATAGCACTGGCCACAACAGACTCATAGAAGATCCTGAGCATTGTCCGACAGATGTTGAAGGACCTCAGCCACCTCAGAAAATAGAGACGACTCTGGCCCTTCCTGTAAAGTGCAGTGGTTTTAACCCAGTCCAGTTTATTGTCTATGTGTAGTGGTGCATCCAACCACTGCGGAGTCATCAGAAAACTTCTGAAGATGGCAGGTCTCGGTGCAGTGGCTGAAGTCTGTGGTGTAGAGGGTGAAGAGGAAGGGGGAGAGGACAGTCCCTTGTGGTGCCCCTGTGTTGCTGATTACCTTGTCAGACACACAATGTTTAAGATGCAAATATTGTGGTTTTCCTGTCAGGTAATCAACAATCCAGGACACCAGAGAAGCATCCACCTGCATCGCTGTTAGCTTAGCACCCAGGAGGGTCGCCCTGATGGTGTTGAAAGCACTGGAAAAGTCAAAAAACATGACCCTCACAGTGCTCGCCGGCTGGTCCAGATGGGTGTAGACAGGGTTGAGCAGGTAGATGATGGCGTCCTCAGTTCCGAGACGGGGCTGGTAAGCAAATT
>VUQG01011604.1:3308-13348 GCA_015106755.1 Etia nguti
CAATAAATTTGGAAAAAAAAAAAAAAAAAAAAAAAAGCAAATCAATTTAAAAAATATGAAAATATGGTGGCAATTATATTTTTTTATGTGTTCATATTGAAAATTGTTTTTACATTTAAAAATGCTGTGATAGTAACCGGCATGTAGACCTGGAATAAAGTGGTGGGAAAAAGAAGATCAATACCTAGCTACCTAACTACTAATAAAATGTCGAGACATGGACTGGTACTTATATAACGCTTTGCTACCCTAACCGAGTACTCAAAATGCTTTTTTTATTACAACCTCACACACAAATTCATAGAAGTACTTTTTTATCTAAGCACCTTATTTAAAATTCCCAGACACACACTCACAGTCCAATGGATGCATTGTGACAACTCATCAACATGCAGGCTCAAGTAACCAGGGATCCAACCTCCAACCTCCCAATTGGTAGACAACCCACTCTACCTCCTGCCACCCCAGTTTGGAAGGAGATGACAGATACACCTTCCCTGTTAGCAACACAGGTGTTTGGAAGGCTCTAAACACAACAATTAGCTATTCTGGGAAAAGTTGGCCAGAGCATTATGTGCGGTACATAGCAAATGTGAGGGAAATTTGTTTATGTTTTGTGTGTGAAAGTAAAAAAACACCGGTGGATATATCAGACTATCAGATTTTGAAATGACCAAATATCGGCAGCGGTCTTTAAAATCCTATATCGGCCTAATGCTTAGACACATTAGTGTACAGGAAAATGCATCAGTGTTTATTCTGTTGATTATTCTAGAAAATGGAATTCATTTACAGCATTAACATTTTAAATGTGAAATTAGGGCAAAACAAAAAATCTGTCAGTATGTTAACATGTGCTTACCAGTGCTAAACAAGAAACTATCAGATGACATATCAGCGATGGATTTTCAGTTTTGGCCTGAAATCAAATATTTGTCAAACTGATCTTTATTTATTTATTTAATTATTTAGTAAACAACCGCTTGGTCCAACCTGCACATCAGTGATTTCCATAAGTCCCTCACTGTACAGCTCCCAATTACACTGATCCACATGTTTTACCCAGCATCCTCTGTTCCAAGCAATGTGCAGCCAGCTAAGTGAAGCTATAAGTATCAGAAAATCTCCGCAGCTTAATTGGCTTACAGAGATACAAACAGGTGAGTCAGGGAATCCATTTACACAATGACAGTAGCAACGACAATGACAACTATAAAACTGCCTGTGCCTTGTTTCCGTCTGTGGCCTCCTCTCACACCTGCTCTCTGAGTCTGACAGGCTGTTAGTATCTTGTCTCCACTGATAAGCAGCCACGGCTGGCTAGCTCTTCATTCAAACACGCTGAGGGAATGAATGTGCTCATTGCCTGAATTGTTTAGCCCACACACTGTTGACATTTGCATAGTGGATTTAGAATATAAATCGACCCGTGCGCAGGCAAAATTAATTTACAGCCAGTTTAAGGTATGCAACAATCGGCTACAGATACGCTATTAAAAGGCAAATAGTTATCAGTGATGACGTAACATAGAAACAACGGCCTGGTCCATGTGCCACCATCACTCACCGTAGAGTCCGTCCTCTGGCGTCTGCGAGCCGGACAGAGACATGTTTGAACGCTGGGGAGAGGCTGGAGAAAGAGCTCGGAGAGATGCTGACACTGACCCAGGAGGACAAGCAGGTGCAAAACCGGTCTCTACCCTGTACACGTTACCCTCAGTCACTCTGCGTTGTTGTGTTGTTGTGTAGTCTAAAAATGACACCGGGCACCGACGCAGCGCTAATCCGCTCCCTGTGCCCTCCCCTCCCCGCGCGCACCCCCCCTCCCTTTCTGCTCTCCCACGTGTCAAGAAGGAAGAGGTAAACAAACAGACTGACTGTGCAGCTTAACATCACGCATAGATGTATAGATAGTCCTGAGCAACTATTCAAGCTGCTTTCACACCATTAATGATCTGTTAGGAGCAGTTACTAGGAAATTAGTATCTATACCAATGCTGGTATGCGTACTGGATCGATACTTTGTTTCTATCCTCTAGGTTCAGTATGTAGCCCACTGAATTGTATTAAATTAATTCTTTTTTTGGAAATGAAAAAAATATACCTCAAAAATGCGCTATAAAAAAATGTCTGAACCTTTTTGTGTACATCTATTTTATTTATTGCCTGCAGCATATTTAAACAACAGAAGTTGACCCACAGTCCTTCAGAGAGGTGCATTTACATTCCAGGTCTCCAAAAACCTCAGTCTCAAAATACAGGAAAACCTGAAATGTCATTAAAGTGTGTTCAGAATCTGGAAATAATAATAATCTTCTCATAAGTGGTGCTGCATTGCTCTCCCCTGCATAAGTTGCCTTATTGTCATTATTGGCATCGCCAATTGATATCAGCAATTCTTGCCGTGTATTTATTGGTATCGGATTGATACCGAAATTTGCAATATCGTACAGCACTAGAATGAAATGAAGTAAAACATTTTGTAATGTAATCACATGTTACTCTATGTAACATAAAACACACACACACACACACACGTCCAGACAAACATACGTTAATCTGTCCAGCACCTATTGTTAATCTGGACCAAAGTAATGGTAAGACAGTGAATTTAAACAATATTGCCACCCTTATCCCCAAACAGTCTTCTTTTGTTTGACCTCCAAAAGAGCCACGGCTGCTACACTGTAAAAAAAAAACAAAAAAAAAACTTGAATTAATTATTCTAAAATTGCATTTTATCAAATTTACTGAGGAAATATAAACCATTTCAACTAGCCTCAATTATCAAGTTCATAAGTACATTGTGAAATAAACAGAAAATAGACTAAGGCCATAATACTTTGGAGTAGTGTAACCTGAACATCAATGACACAGTGATTCGTGCAGCTCAGGATCTATCTCACTTTATGTGTTAATCATTGTAAAACAACAAATATGACACTGACCTTGAGCACAGTTTGGGTAATGGTAAAGACCCATTGGGCGATCATTGTGTGCAAGTTTCACTAAACTCTGATCGATACTGTAGGAGGAGTAGCAAGCCTTGTGAACTGGACGTGGATGCAACATTGTATCAACTCACTGGGCCAGATGAGCTGAAAACCCGAGACCGCAAGTCTGTTATGTTAACACAAAGCAAGTAGTGATTGACCTCTGGACTCAAAGTGCTTGAATGAATATTAAACTGATGGCGATGCCAATCAACCAGCCAAAACTTGATTGTAAATGGGCAGAGGTCAACAAGTATCGTTATAAGTGGAAATTCTACCCATGTTGGCTTTCTTGTAAATTTTAAAGATTAATGCAGTAAATGTCTTTCTACAGGGACTAAATACTGAAAGTAATGCACTACATTTTCTAAAAGCACTTTTTAGTACATTTTTATCGACACTTAGATACAGAAATACAGTGAAAAAGTGTTAGCCCCCTTCATGATTTCTTTATGTATATTTGTCACAATTACATTTTTCAGATCATCAAACAATTTTTATTATTAGACAAAGTTAACTAGCAATGTCTCCATTAGGAGTGAATTTAGAGTTAGACAGTACTTGACAGCATCTTGGATGCCACGGTTCTTCTGTGGATTACTTCTGCCTCTTCATGTAAGCCCACAGTGACTCCAAGATGCCCAAAACGGACTCCGTGGGGGTGATGCCATCTGTTGCAAAACTCCTTGCGCTTCCTGTGGCTTAAATTCAGTCTCCATCTGTATATTTGCACTCATTTATGGGACACTTTAGCTATTGTGATGGATAAACATCTAAACTTGCACAGCACCTCATTTCAATAAGCTGAATTGTAGGCCTGTTCTTCATGTTAGCGAGTCATGCTTTGAGACTCTTTCAAAGCAAATACTTTTAATTATTGTTTTACTTCGTAAAGGATGATTAAGGATAATTTTCTTGGTTCTGGGAACAGGCTCTTACATTCCTCTGGAGTTTTCTATTTATATCACCTTAATTCTGCACAAGAGCAGTTTATTTGTTGGATTCATGGATGGATTATAGGACAATGAGCCAATTGGCACAGACATGCAAAAGGCATTTCCTTTCTTCCTTCCCACGTGTACAGATCTGCATCATTTGTAGGCATTTTGTATATCTTTCAGTATTTTGCATTAAGTGCTGCTGTTGCTTTAAAAAATCCGCCTACTCAGCCATTATAATAATGCAGATTTTTAATGAGAGTGTACTGCATTGTAGGAAATGGACTGGAATTTATATAGTGCTTTTATATTCTTACTGACCACTCTAAGTGGTTTAGACTACAAGTCACATTGAACCGGTACAATGCTTTATTCTATACTAGGGGTAGGCAACTCCAGGCCTCGAGTGCCAATGTCCTGCAGGTTTAACAGGACATCGGCAGTGTGCGCAGCTGAAGTCAGCTTCTGATTAGTTTACGTCTGTGGTTACTACAGATACTTTAGATCTTTAGCAACTTAAAATAATTCAACCAAAAGACCTAAAAAGTGTTAAATTACCATACACAATCATGTGATTCTGTGCAATACCATTAAAAACTATGTACATCTTTACTGCTACCACAGGAATTAAGAGAGTGCTGCAAATCAAATGCAGTTGCTTAATTGATCATCATCCAGTGTGAGGACCTCTATAAAAACAGATGCTTTGGCAGTTTGCCACTCTGTAGTGTTCAGGTGTGGGTTGACAAAATGCCACAGTCTTCCCTGGAGTGAACATCCCAGCAAATTCATCCCAAGGTCAGACTGAAATGCTCAGAGACTCTACAAAAAACCCAAGAGCTGCATCTCAAACTCTACAGGCCCCAATTAGAAAAAGACTGAACAAGTACGGCTTGTTTGGAGGGGCTATCAGGGGAAACCTCTTTTTTTTAAAAACAAAACAAACACAAAAAAAAACATGGCAGCACAGCTTAGATTTGAAAAATTGCATCTGAACAAACCACAAGACTTCTGGAAAAATGTCCTTAGGACAGATGAGACCAAACTGGACATGTTTAGCCATAATGCACAGTGCCAAACCAGACACAGCATTTTAGCATAAACACGTCATAATACCTGTCATGCACAGTGGTGAGAAATGATGATTCGGGATTGTTTCTCAACAAAGTATTCAAGAGTCAAAGAATGTCTGAAAAAGAACAGAATCAAAGTCTAGACCTCTTTCTGACTGAAATGCTGTGGTGGGACCTTAAAAGAGCTGTGCATAAAGGAATGCAATGAACTGAAGCAAAGAAAGCACTGCAGCTGAAATTCCTCCACAATGATGTGACAGACTCATAAAGTCATATAGAAAACAACTGCTTCAAGTTGCACTTGCTAAAAGTTTGTCTGCAAGCTACTGAATCATGTGGTATACCTCCGTTTTACAGGACTGTAGTTTACAATAAAGCATTAAATGACTCTTTGTCTCCTCTAAATCCCAGAGCCGTCATAGCTACATAGGCTTTACAACCCAAAAGTTTATCTTGGCTATTTAATCAGATTACTCTGAAGCAGGCAGTCCCCTCCACTGCACTGAATGAACTCAGACTGTGCAAACAGTCTAAATATGGCTCCACTGCTTGTGAAAAATGGCACACAAACCTGTTTTGGTTTGAGTCTGGAAGGATACAAGTCAGTGGTCTAACGTTTTGTGGATTATGCTCATTTTTTTGTCAGGGATTGTGTGCAAAAAAACCCAAGGAGGAGAACATGACAGCATCTGCCATCAAACCAGCATCTTTCAGACAACTAGTCCACTTTTATAATCTCCAAGCTACAACAACAGCAACCCCATAAAGTGCCCACCTGTTACTTCCACAAGCCCAAAATAATACTGCAGGCTAAATGCAACAGAGAGAATGCTGGGAAACAATAAGATCTTCCTTTGTTTCTAACTAATGATGGAGTACGTGAAAGTAATAGCACGCGCACACTTTTACAATATGTATGTAGTTAATCTTTGATTTGTGTTACAGCTTTCACATTTCAGCCTAAGGAGGCTCATGCAAAATGTCTGCTGTTTGATATTATCTATAACCAAACTAAAATATTTTCACATACTGGCACATCTGTTATAATTATTGCATTTTTTTTCTATGATAAAATCACAGCTTCATAGGTCTTTAAGATAAGGTCATTGCTCAACTCTAGAAAAAAAAACACTTCTAACGTCCTCCCTTTTTAATCTTTGGCAAGCTGCACATCCTGGAGAGTCGTCTTTGATGTGCGCCTTAAAAACATCAAATGAAACGGACCAAAGCAGATCAGGGCGTTCATGGTTGCTGCATCATCACTTTATCAGCTACATGTACCTGGAACATAAGGGAAAGAGTGAAAGGGGGAAAAAAAAGTTTGAATGAATTAAATCAGGAACGTGTGTCAGATTTTTCTGTTTTCTCCTCTGCATCAAATAAACCCCATGGCCAGTGATTCATCTGTTTCTGCGACATTTCTTTAAGACGCTTGGCATCGGTGACATCAGCGGGACAGAGACTCTGCTGGATTTTATTTATCACAGGAGGGTGAACACAGTTGTGCAAAAAAAGGAAAAAAATAATCATAATCATCATGTTTACACCATTATTCTGATAGTTGCTAGTAGTTTCTAATTTAGCAAACATAATGCCCTTGAGTGTCCAATGAGTTGAAACAGCATTTCGTGAAAATAGATTTGCTTTTCTTTCCTGAATCATTGTGTATTGTGTCTCAACACCGCCCAACACTTTATGAACAACATCCCCACCTGGTGGAAAGAGGCCTTAAAAAGCACCACGTACCGAGGCAATTTTATTTACCTCTATTAAAGCTAGAGCCGCCACATGCTGCGCAGCATTTCATTGAGCCAAGTAAAACTGGTTTAGAGCCTCTAAACTCTTTTGTAAATCACTTTCCAAGACTTATTATTTGAGGGTGGACGTGAGGCCCCAACATTAGGGATGATGCAATGTTTTGTTAGGGCAACAGCAGTAGCCAGAAACCTCTCTACTTTCACAGTCCATCTTCTCACCCATTTATTATGTTGCCAAGCAGCATTTTCTCTTCTGACCTCCAGCCTTGTTTTGAGACGAGGGGACAGACACGGAAAGTCATTATTCAGCCCAGAAACAAAGCGGGAAAAGTTCTCCTCATCCATCAAAGACACTAAAGATCTCTGACACTGTCCTGGGCTCGGCTCAGATCAAAGAGGGAGATGCCAGCTGTACTCAGGTCCGGCAAATGACTCGCCACCTCGTTCATCCATCATGTTTGAAACTGAGATAGCAAAAATAATAAAACCTTTTCAGGTAATGGCTACAGTTAGATATCACCATTAGACATGCCCCCTTGCCTCAAACCTTGTATTAGGCTGTGATTGATGACTTGATCTGAGTGTACATTATATGATCTGCTTAAAAGTCTTTTTTTTTTTTTTTGTCTGCACAGACACAAAGGCTGATTAATGAGTGCCACGGGAAACTAGTGGTGTTCTTTTGGTGGCTCTGTAGTTGCTCTCTGAAAACAAGATCTGACTGAGTACAGGCAAGCCGCCGTTGGATTAGTTTGATAAATAATAATTACAATCTCCGTCTCACCCAAGTGCATGGTAACCGTGGGCAGCACAAAGCCAGAGAAAGCTAAGCAAAGGGTTTTAAATGACATCTCTGTGCGGAATATAAACTTTAGATTAAAATGTAGCTTTGTAGCTTTGTGCAGTTGTGCTTGGTCACAAACCAAAGTATTAGAATAAAGTGAAATTCAGCTTCATATTAGCAATAGATGGAAAAAGTCAAAGGATCGCCACAGTGGAATTTGAAGTTGCGGACTAGCACCAACAAAAATCTGGCTCTTCATAAAGCTGTGTCCGCACAGCCTCCGTATCTTAAAGTCTCTGAAGCTATAAAGAACTGCTACTAAAATGGCCTGACCCTCACGCAACTGTGAAGCATGTGAGACTGTAGAGAGCCTCAAACGTCATCAAAATTTAATGGACAGTACGCTAAACACCACCTGAAGCTCCTCCAGCAGAAGTTCTTTGTTGTCTGTAAATTCAAGGTCCTCGCTTTAATCAGCAGCCTGCTCTGTCTGTTTAGATGCCTCACTGAGTCCGTCCTCCTGTCATCATCCTCCACTGCTCCATCTGCCGTTCCACCACGCTGACAGCCGCAGACACTGATTCTAACATTATGAGCTCTTTCAACTCTCGAAGGCGTCAAAGTGGCTTCGGTCGTACAAATTGAAGCTCTCAATCCAGCGTGCGACCCTGGGTGATCCTTTCAAACACTGTGTCACTGCTTAAGTACTGGGATGCAGATCTTGAGTGGCAATTTCCAGGCAAAGCAAAAAAAAAGCAGTGTTTGGCTATATATATTTTTTATATATTAGTCTGTCTGCCAGGAAGTTAAATACAGTATCTGTAGTAGTGAATGTAGCCGCAAGCCTTAATACTTGCATGTATCCATGTATTACAGTATATTATATCCTGTTCTGTATGTATGTTGCAGGGGAGTGCCTGTCGTTTCAGCTCCACTTGCTCTAAAATCATTTCAAGTCATTATGCACTTTATGCACGTAATTGTACTTTAAATCCATATAGTTCTAGAAAAACAAAAAAACCCAGAACATCTTAGACATTAGAAAAAAAAATAACCAACAAGATTTGCTGGGATGTTAATGTAAGTCTGATAGGGATGGAGGAGATGGGACAAGATAAGTGATCAGAGCTGATAAAATGGGATGAGGTGTCTCAGCCCTGAAGGCATTTAGGTGTAGACTTTATCTCTCTATCTCTGCAGAGTACAGTGGTTTCTGCTGCCTAGCCTCAGGTAATAACAGGCAGTATAGCGATGATAGTTTCGATGTACATCAGTTGGTCACCCCCCCACCAATGATTAAAAAAAAGTGTGCTTGGAACTTTAGACAGGAAAGAAGATGAGGTGAAAAGAAAAAAATCTGCGATTGATGTAATGCAGGTTGGTGTTTTTTCCTGTTTAATTTGCATGCACGCACTTATGCATGTTAATCCAGAGGCCTGAAACCACGGGAGCAGTTTAACCTTCATTGACTACGGAGCTTCCCCTGCCTTTGAGGGCCATTGTCCATGTGTCTCTATTATCCTGCTGGTCACGGTTCCCCCCCGCTCTGCTGCCCCCGCTCATATGGGAGATATCTGTAGAATAATTCTACCTGTCTGTTCCTATCTCCTTCTTCCTGCTTCTCTCCCCCTCCTTCCTCCCCTCTCCATGCCTGACCTTTCTGCATTCCTCTCCAGCTGACCT
Organism: Etia nguti; assembly: GCA_015106755.1. Lineage (NCBI taxonomy): Eukaryota > Metazoa > Chordata > Actinopteri > Cichliformes > Cichlidae > Etia > Etia nguti. The sequence goes on from VUQG01011604.1 coordinate 12,537, forward strand.
TGGTGTCCTGTCAGCTCGTTCCTTTCCTCCACCTCACACTACTAGCCGCTACGTACCACCGCCCCCTTAAACAACCCCATGCTCTTCATTTCTACCCCCCGCTGACTGCTTCTTTTGCTTCTTTCCTCCATGTCCCTTAGATCCGCCCCCTAGATCACTTTTTTTCCCCTCTCTCCTCCCCTCTCCTCCTCTCGCTGTCTCCCTCTTCGCTCTCTGCAGCTGTACATACTCTGCTTTTTAATTAGACCGACTCACTAGCTCCACCTCCCCCTACCTCCTACTCTCCATCCCACACTCCTTCTCCCCCTGCGTCTCTTGGCTTCCCTCCCTCCTTTTGCTTACAAGGAGACAGGGGGCTTGCATGGCGACACGGAGACGAGGTCATGATGAAGAGATGCAGAGAGAAAAGGCGAGAGAGCAAAAAAGGAGCAGGACGGGGAGAACTGAGAGGAGCATCTGAGACGATAACTGCCTGTTTGCTCACTCTTGCCTTCTTACTCCCCCTCCTGTCCTTTCACTTCCACTCACAGAACAAACGCTCAGACAACTAGGTAGGCACAGCGGAGCTGAGAGCTGTGAGGGATGGATAAAAGGGTTCCCACGTGAAAGGCATGAATCTACGAGAAAAGAGGAGGGTGAAATAGAGGAAGACACAACCAGAGAGGAGGAGGAGGAGAGAGAGAGAGAGAGAGAGAGAGAGAGAGAGATGAGGTATGTGTGACTCAGTTCTGTGTCCTGATGGAAGATAGTACAGCAATCTCATCAGCAGCCTTCTCGCAGCATCACCATAAAGATGGAGAGTGAGGCAAATC
>VUQG01011608.1:10226-30255 GCA_015106755.1 Etia nguti
CCATTTGTGGTATTAATAGGTCTCGAATTTTTCCCTGTTGCTCGCACACAATTTTCTTTTGTCACGTCCCCATCGTCCCTCATTAGTCACAGGCTAGATTGAACTGATGATGTTGTTAAGCTCTGCATTTTTCTTTTTGTTTGGGACTCTGTAAGCTTTTTCCCCATCATAGCACATCCACTGCTATTCTTTGGCACATCCGCCTCCTGGTCTGTGTCAGTACTTGAACTGTTGATTGCTAATACTAACATTAAATTATTTTTTTCACCTTTTAAACATCTTTTTAGATGTTGATATTTGTACCTCTTAAAATGTAGATTTTGATAGTCATGAAACCAACCCACTGTGTAGTAAAGTGGACAGCGTATGGGTTTGGGGTGTGTAGGGTATTTCCTTATCTGGCTCATCTGAATTCCTTTCTGCTTTTTGCCAGTGGTTTAATGCGTAATTGAAGCATTAGTGAGTCTCAGGGTCAGCCATGCGTAACATTTGGCAAATAGATTAAAATACTTGTAGAGATGACACCAGTACTGCAAAGGTCAGAGCAAAACAAAACTGTTGATTGTATAAACCATATTTCAGCAGCGTAGAAGCAATTTGCAGCAGCTGTAGTTGTGAAGTGATTGTTTGATTCTGAACATGTGCTATTTATAGCTGGCTGTGCACACTTATGCAACCAGATATTTATACTTTTTTGTATTATTTTTCCTTTTAACCTGGCTCGAGTTTTTCATTACATAAAACAAAACAAAGAATTGTAAAGACATTTAATATCCGTTGTACATCATATAAGTTTTAGTTCAAGTTAATAAGTAAATGGCAATAAGTTCTTGTCATTTATATACTCTTTCTTTATTGTCTATTCAGTTTGAAAGATGTCTGTTTGTCCTTGTCTTAAAAAATGATTACTTTTTTTTTCCACCGTGCTTTGTTTGCTGAAATATTGTTTGTAAACATGACTTAAATAGTTAACTCTGCTCAGGTATCGCCTTGCTCCAGCACACCACTTCCCTATCCCCTATGAGGATGTTTACCGTGTGGTCAAACACTTCCTCCAGAAGGGGGTGCTGGACCAGTACTATGTGCACCCTGGACGCATTGCTGTGTCTGGAGATAGTGCTGGGGGGAATCTGGCAGCTGCAGTCACCCAACAGGTACTGGTTTGTTTTTGTTTTTTTGTTTTTCTTTTGTTTATAATGTCGAATCTGTTTTCCTGTTCATGAGGTCCCAGAAGAATAGGTTATTGAGTGACTGTGTGAAAAATAGTATTCTATTACCCTGAAACAGAAGACTTTTCTTGCCCCCCCCCCCAACCCCACAATAACATTTTGGTTACTGGAGGAGAAAACTTTTAAGTATTGGTATCTTTATATTCAATTCAATTTAGTTTTTCAATTCAGTATTATTTATATGGTGCCAAATCACAACAAAAGTTGCCTGAAGGAGCTTTATATTGTAAGGTAAATTCAGTAATGCACAGAAAACAGAGAAAAACCCAATAATCATATAAGCCCCTATGAGCAAGCGCTTTGGCGACAGTGGGAAGAAAAAAACCCCTTTTAACAGAAAGGAAGCTCCAGCACAAAGGAGCCTTATATCAACAACCTACATCTGAACACAGCCAAGAGCAAGGAGATGGTAATCGACTTGAACAAAGCGATCTGAGCACTCCACCCTCTACATTGATGGGGAGGAGGTAGAAAGGGTAGAGAGCTTTAAGTTCCTCGGGTGCACATCTCGGCCGACCTTACCTGGTCCACAAACATTTCCCACCAAGTAGGAAAAGCACAACAAAGGCTGTACTCAGGAAGTTGCGTCAGGCCCAATTACCCCAAAAACGGCTAATTAACCTCTACTGATCCACCATCGAGAGCCTTCTGACCTACTGCTGCACACTCTGGTTTAACTGCTGTACTGTGGAGGATAAGAGGAAACTGCAGCGGGTGGTGAGGGCGGTCAGTTAGCACTTCACTAACCCCCCTCAAAGACATTTATACTGGCAGACTTCAGCAGAACGCCAGTATCATCATCAAGGAGCCCTCGCAGTCCTGGACACGCACTTTTTTCCCCTCCTCCCCTCTGGTAAACGCTACAGGTCCATCAGGTCAAAGACAAACAGACTCAATAGAAGCTTCCACCCACAGGCTGTCAAACATGCCCTACCTCCACGCTGATTGAAGGTTAACTGTGCTGTTAACATTTATGGACATTTCCACTGTTCTTATAAACTGTATTTATTATAATGCAAATATCTTACTTAATGTGCACTAACACCGATTACATTGCACCTTATAGTGCACTGATCACTTGCTCCTTAAATTGCACCTGCTCCTTTATATGGCATATATAACTTGTACATATCTGTGTAGATACGTTATTACATATGTTCCCTGTGTAGGTACCTCTTTAACTTTAAGTCTATTTTTTGGGGCTTCTCTTTATTCTCTCTATTCTAAAGGAATTTTAATGTAAAATCTACATCCTGCTAACGAAGAGATGCCAAACTGTCTTTCATTGTTCTTGTAACAGTGACATAAAGATCTATTCTATTCTATATAAGGTTCATGGAAGTTTCTGAAAGATGAAAAAAGATGTTTTAGCAGCATGTTGGGTACACTAAAACAAAAATGTCTTAGCAAGACCAGGAGTTCTCAAGGAATCTCTTTGGGATTTAATTTTGCCAAGCTGCTCTAGCGAAGCAATTCTTAGATACTTTATTTCAACTTTCGTACAGTTCACATACCGTACAAATGCCAAGATTGTTTTTAGAAAAAAAAGACCAAGGAACCATGGTTCTTAAAAACACCTAAAATGCAACCATCATATGCCCTCTACCCTGTATATCATTTGGCCTTTAAAAGTAATTGAAGAGGTTAACTGATAAATAAGAACTGTTACATCTAATGTGTCCGCTGCAAAGCGGTGTCTTTTGGGCGGCTGTAGTGTGGTGGCTCAATACCCAGTTATTTTGAGATGCCACTCAAACTATCTCTGGACAAGATACTGAACCCTGAGTGTGTGTGTATGGGAAGGTGCTAAAGTATTGAAAAAACACTGTGTGTGAAACTCTGTGTATTAGCAAAAATGGCTCTCAGACTTGTAAATAACAGAAGTGCCATTTCTTTCTGTTTCTATTCATGATTTTGGGGGTGGGCATGAAGGCTGGTCAAGGACATTGTTTTTGTAGACAGCTGTATTAGTTCAACATTCTTGCTACTTCTGCTGTTTAAGTTTGTAGCTATTACAACACTGAAGTTAATAGGTCATTACACTGGAAGCCCAACAGGAAGGAGGTACTGAAGTGAACTGAGTCAACAACAATGATGCATATATTTGATCTGAGGATTGGGCCTGTATTTTTTTAAAAACTTCTTGGTCAATTTACATTTAAATCCCTCTCTTGTTCTCTCTTTCTGTCTAAACAGTTACGAAAGGAGCCTAGTCAACAGATTCAGTTAAAGGCCCAAGCACTTATCTACCCTGTGCTGCAGGCTCTGGACCTTAACACGCCTTCATATCAGCAGAATCAGTACATGCCCATTCTGCCCCGCACTCTTATGGTGCGTTTCTGGAGTGAATACTTCACCAGCGACAAAGCTTTTTTTAGAGCAATGATGGCCAACACCCACAACAACCCAGAGTCTTCAAGCCTGCTGAAGTTTGTCAACTGGAGTGCTTTTCTGCCGGAAACGTATCATAGAAAATACAACTACAGTGCTCCCGCAGTTACAGAGGGAGCATTTGCAATGGATGGACCATCTCGATCTCTTGCTGATCCGAGGGCGTCGCCTCTGCTTGTTCCAGACGCAGCTTTACGCTCTTTGCCCAAGGCCTACATTCTGACGTGCGAGTATGATGTTCTCCGAGATGATGGGATCATGTATGCCACACGGCTCCGTGCTGCTGGCGTTGAGGTGACACATGAACACTATGACACAGGATTTCACGGAGCATTGATGTTTACCGTGTGGCCAACTGACTTCCTGATTGCACGTCGCATGACAGACAACTATATTAAATGGCTCAAGGAAAATTTGTAAAAGGTTGAGGATCAGTAGTAGTTATTCCAGTATTCCTTCATAATGCAAGAATGTTTCAATTGGGTGTAGACTTTTTTTTTTGTTTGGGTGGTGTCTCTTTTTCTGTGGTCCTGCTGTTTTTGTGTATATTTATTGAGAAACTTGTACGTTTTGTTGCAATGGATAGGAGTAGGAAACAAGATTTTGAGAGAATAGAGCATTTTCTTTCCAAATAAGGTGGCTTGAATGCAGCACAACACATGACGGCATCACAAAAGTACAATAATAGTGTTGTGTTTGGCTCAACAGGAAAATATATGAGGGTAAAAATATCTGTGGACTTTTTTTTTGGCCTGTTATGGTTCTCCTCATTGTTTTCCATCCACAGCGCCTCATATCTAGTCTGATCTTATGGCATTAGTTAGTAATGCATACCACTAAGAAATCTGAAATATTCCATTAGAGGTTTAAAGAATCCAGTGTAAGTTCTGGGACAGCAGAAAAGGATTTTCACAACAGTCTGTTTAGCCAAAGTTAACATTTATCCAAGCTGCAGGTCACTGAAGCCTGACATGATTTTGCAAAATATCAAAAACACTGACTTGCATAATCGCAACACATTTAAAACAAAAAAGAATTACTCCTTTTGTTGTGTATCCCTTACATGTAAATGGTGCACATATAGATCCTTATGGTAATACCCTTAATTTAAACTGCAGAATGAATGGCATTTTAATCTAATAAAAGGAAAAAAAAAATACAACTTCAAGTCCTCATCAGAAACCTATCTACTTGCATTATGCTTTACAATATCTTCATTTCAAGGCTACAGGCAGTGAAATAAGGTAATCTACATTCCATGAAGAATATTGGTATTTGTATATAAAGAGCATGCTGCAAAGAAAAGCTTTGCCATACACATAAACACATTTTTGTTATAAAGCTTAGCTGAGTGTAAAGAAGCAATATGGCAAAAAGAGAGGAAAAGTATCTGGAGCCTTAACCTTTACAGATTATTACAAGTTTCACTTCCTAAAATACGAGCTGATAATTTTTTTTTATGGTAGTACATTATGTAAATAAACTGCTTTACATTTGGAAAACCAGAAAGTGCTCTCATTTGGGAACATGAATAATGTGGAGTCATAAACAAAGTCGTCATATCAGGAATGTAAAGCATGTAGCATGTAGAGTTGTTTTTGCTTCATATGCAATAAGCAATGGTTCAAATGCTAGGGCACTTAGTTGAAGCTGTAAGTACAAGACCATTTACCAGTTTGGTGAACAGTAGTAGACGCGATTAAAGAGTTGGTAATTTGGCTTTCTATGCACGTCTGATTGCGTATTTATGACTGTTGTTTGTCTTTGACTTTTGTTTATATCTCTTACATACAAAAGAAGTTGAGTTGGTTTTTCTTTTAACAATGGTGAGGTGAATTTAAACTGTTCACCTGTCATTACAGCATTACTGTTTCCTCTCTCTTGAGTGACATCACCTCTGTGACTTGTGTACATATGGGAGATATCTAAATAACACAAGCTCTGGTTAACACTATGCCTTTCTGTTCTGAAAGTTTTGAAATGTATATGAAACTGGGCACAGTATGTCTTCATTGATTTGGAGCGTCTTTTTTTTTTCTTCTTTTTTTTTAACCAACATTGTTGGTAAAAAAAATATTGTAACATTTCAAGTTAACAGACAAAGCTAGCTTATTTCCTCAAACAGCTCTACTCGCTCAATTGTAAATATAACAGTTTCTTTTATTTGTCCTGGGTTTCCTTTGTTAGGTGCATTTTGTTTTGTTTTTTAAAGCTATCTGACAATAAATTTACTTGATCCTTACTTTGGCTCCTGGTTAATTGTACTCGATCTGCTAGCACTAATACCATCTTCACCAATGACAAAATGTTCCAGTAATCAAGTGTTACAAAGAATCAAACTAAGCTTAATAGCTTAATCTGTAATTTCAAATGTGAAATACAAAATTGATTTTAAGAGTAAATGTTTCAAATGCATTCTGGCATTTAAATTAAATAACTGTACTCAACATACAGAAATCAGGTTAAAACCTTTATAAATGATACCCACGCTGCCTCTGTGACTTTGGTTGTCTGAAATGTAATATTCCCAGAGAATTTACTGTATTAGTATATCACCAAATCATATTATAAGTAATATAGAGCTTCAGGCTTGATATTTGTCCTGGCATACTTTTCATCTCTTTTTTCTTGTTTGCTCTGTCTCAATATCAGGAAGGAAGTCCAGGCTAAATAAAATGATAGGTCAAGTATGGTGTGGTTAGTCGTGATGGGAAGAAAGCATAAAATCATTGCACGAGACGCCTCTATGATTTAATTTTTCTAGTTAGATTTTATCATGTTAGGGTTTATAATCAAGTTAACTAACATGGATTTCTTAGGCACGTGGAGAACATGCAGCATTTACATGGAAAAGTCCAACTTGACCAGACCAAAATTGTTCGAATTTTAATCATTCTTGTTGATATAGACTGTGTCAGCCAGATTTTTACATACTATGGTTTATTAAGTGAATACAGGAGCTGAAACTGTGTAATTGATACTCATTTTGTCATTCCACACCCAACTCATCTCAACAGACTATGGTATTTCCTTCTAGTAGATCATGCAAACATTTTTTTTCCTTTTTGTGTTTTTGGTCCAGTTATTTAATTAAAATTCCTTTAAATATATATTCATTTACCAAGTGTCCCCTTTAAGGATTTGTGGAGAAAATTTTGAGGTCTAGGTAATAATAAAAGAGCAGACAGTTTTTAATAGTCTTTATTGGATTAAGAAGCTATACGGCACTATAATGTAAAAACATCCCTAAATAAGAAGTAACAATGATAAAGCAATGCAACCCAGTTAAGAGTTTCAGCAAATGTTACAATAAACATGCATTCATAGTTTTACTTTAAGAATATGATGTGATTTGTCACCTACAAAATATATATATATAGAAATATACATGTGCATCACTAAAGATGCAGTGATATGAAAAAAATACAAAAAAAAGGACAAAATATAGAAAAGAAAATCAAGTAAATGCAAAGTAGATCTCATTTATGTACAATGCTATGTTGATATTCTTATATTTTTTTTCTTTTTACATACAGTAAATTTGTATTTTACTCATGAAGGGTCTCTTTGCCCCATTGTTTTGCTGACTGTTTTTCTAATCTTAGATAGTAGGAGGTCTCTGAACTTGTCACCCATGAGGAAGTAGAAGATGGGGTTGATTATGCTGTGAAAAAAGGCTATAGGTCGGGTCAAGATATAGATACTCTTTATGTGCATCTGTGTACAAATCTCCAGTCCTGCCCAGTCTTGCATACTTGCTATTGACACATTTCTAAGCACATGGTAGGGAGTGTAGAGAACCAGAAATAGTGCTGCCGCAGATGCAACCACCTTTAGAGGCCGCTTGTATGATGATGCTTTGCTGCGCTGCAGAGCACTTTCCTGGACACGGAGCAGGTGTGCTATTTGGTAGGTAAAAACACAAAGTCCAAACAGAGGGAGAATATAACCTGTCACTGTCAGCCCCAAGCTGTAGCCAAGCACACTGATATCTCCTTTTAGACTGGCAAAATCTTGGCACTTGGTCCAATTTTTTTCCTTTAGGTCCTGGACCATCAACGTTATCATTGGGGCAACTTCAACGTTGACAGCTATCCAGCTCAACCCTGTAACAATCAGAGCTGTTCGTGTCCTGAGCAGATAATGGCTCCTCATCGGATACTTTATGAGCAGGAAGCGGTCCATGCTGAGCCAAACCATAAAGAGTATGGAGGAGTAAAGATTTACATGCAGGACGTAGCGGTTGATAACACAAACATAGAGATTGCTCTCTTCTTTGTCATATGAATAAAGGTAGCAGAGGCGTGGCAATGTGGAGAGGAAAATAAGGTCTGAAACTGCAAGACTGAAGAGGTAAATATTGCAGCTCTGCCACTGCTGTAAGCAAAATATATAACCAAGCACAACCAGCAGGTTGCCAAGGAAACCAACAGAGAACTCAATTCCATAAAATGTTGGCAGGTAATAGGTCTCCAGTACCTCAACTATCTGTGTACAATTAAGCACCTGTAGCAAAAAGGGGAATAAAGAAGGAGATGAGTGAAAGAAGGAGAAAGGAAGAGGACAAAGGGGAGGATTGGGGCAAAATGAGAGAAGAAACAAAGTAAATTATTTATTCAAACTAATTTATCCAATCAGTTATATCAAGGTCTTACATCCTGGAAAAGAAAACTTTAAGGAGATTTTCTTAACTCAAACTCAACACATTGAGCGCAATACACATTCTGTTTGTTAAGATAAGACTTACCATGGTGTAGTTATTTTGAAAGCTGCTGTTAGTGAGAATATGATGTGCAGTGGTGAGCAGGTGCAACCTCCCTCTGTACACTGGAAACAGTAAACACACAGTAGTCAGGGTACTGGTGCCTCTAATATGACAAGGCAGGAAACCTGACATAAATACCCATTTCACTTATGGTTTAAGCACACAAACACTTTGTGAGTCATTTGCATTTACAGCATGGAAATATGATGCAAGCCCAACAAAACATGGCTATATATAATATTATTTTCTTATCAAAAGCCCAGATGTGCTTTCCTCTGTTATTATCAGCATGATATTGAAATAAGGGTTGGAAAAAATGAATTTTTTTATTTTATTCTAACTTTTTGAAAAAGAATTTAAACTTTTGCATTCAATTTAGGAAGAATTGTATATTTTTATTTGAAATCTTTCCTAATCTAAATAATAAAATCAACATATTTGAATCTATTTTGTCAACACATATTTCCGCTCGAATATTTATATTATCTGATTACAATGCATGACTTCTAGCATCACTGTAATATATTCAATATTATTATCATCTATGAAATTAATCCGGGCAGCACGGTGGCACGGTGGTTAGCACTGTTGCCGCACAGCAAGAAGGTCCTGAGTTCAATTCCACCATCAGGCCAGGGTCTTTCTGTGTGGAGTTTGCATGTTCTCCCCGTGTTTGCGTGGGTTCCCTCTGGGTACACCGGCTTTCTCCCACAGTCCAAAGACATGCAGTTTGTGGGGATAGGTTAATTGATTAATCTAAATTGCCCATAGGTGTGAATGTGAGCGTGAATGGTTGTCTGTCTCTGTGTGTTAGCCCTGCAACAGACTGCCGACCTGTCCAGGGTGTACCCCGCCTCTCGCCCTATGACAGCTGGGATAGGCTCCAGCGCCCCCCGCGACCCTGAAAAGGGTAAGCGGAAGCGAATGGATGGGTGAAATTAATCCCTTTGGCTGTCTTTACAAACATCTGTAAAATAATAAATCGTTCTAAAGAGCTCACTGAACTCAAGTGTGGCAAAAGGAAACCACTGTTGCAACATGTCAGTTTGTGCAACAAGTTTTTTCCCGTCTGACATTCGTAATGATCAACTCTAAATAAAATTATTGCAACGTGAATCATTTAGGATCCGCAGTGACTGAGCCATGATGTGACAGACCGTTTTCAACATAAAACCTCCATCTCAGTTCCACCGGATTGTCCGACAGTACATTCTCCAATGTTACTGATGCTCAAAAGTTAGTTACTGAAGGTCTTATTTTCCCATATTGAAAAATTATAATTTTAGAACACATCATGTATGGTCTTGGTTAAACCGCAATATCAATATCAGTGTGTAACTAAGATTTTTTTCACCCTTTCTCAGCCACGCCTAACTAAAGTTGAGACTGTGTTCTTTATATGTTAAAAAAAGCAACAATGTTTTTAAATCTGAAAAACACATCATCAATGGATTTGGTTAAAACACAGCATCAGTGTATAAAGAAGATATTTTCATCCAGTAATTAAAAGTTGAAGCTATATGCATTTTATGTTAAAACAGCAACAATGCGTTAAAATGTGGAAATCATGAGATACTCATTGCATTATTCTATACTTTTACTTACAATCGCCTTTGAGCTGATGGTCTTGTTTGGTAGCTTCTGGCAGTCCTGGCTAAAATTCACTAAAAAAATGAATCAAAAATGTTTTCATTTCATTGTTTTTTGTCTAGTCATCCAATGCTACTTTATTTTAGTATACAGAGCTATTTCCCTGGAATTTATTGTGCAAATGTTAAAGACATAAGTTCTAAGAGCACTGAAATGTATCCTAGAGGGTAGTTTTGAGTCACTGTATGGTTATACTTGTTCATCACAGCCTAATGAAGCAGTCACGTACATCATTGTATCAACCAATAGTTGAGTTCCTTTTTGGTTAGACCACGATTTTCAAAATAATTCTTGGGACTTTCCTCACTTCAAAGTAAACTCATATACTTCCTCTTTCTGTATTATAAATAATGTCTTATGTAGAACCCAAATTCATTTTTTTCTTCACTATCAGTCACTCAATCAGTAGTGTGGATAATTTCAGCATGGCACCCTCACAGCACTTTATTAATAAAGTGGTATGGTTTTGCACATGTTGAAAATTGCCACATTCTCACTTCTAAATAAACTGTATGTAGTTTGAGCAAGTGTGCTGCTTGAGTAGGCAATGTTGGAGGCGTGAATTCATGGGACTATTACCTGTGCTAATACAATACTGGAGATTACTTTGGTGTACACTTGTCATCAGTCAGGACAGGTGACAGGGGGCACCTCTCCTTGGGGCCTCAGGCCAGTGGGGATGCCTGAGCGCTGTCTGATTTTAAACTTCAGGAGTTTCTTATAAGTTTATTAATGAATTCAAAGTTTATTCATGAGAACCTCAGTACTCAGTACAAAGTTGGCAATGACAGTAAGAGAGACTTGACGCCCCTAAACCAGCCCCACCTGACTTTTATAAAGGGGCTCACACTTTATCAGGAAATGCACTTGCTAATCAAGTGCATTTCATTAGCAGCTACTCAGCCTCTTAATTTATAAGGAAGCACTGTGGGTGTACTTAGATAATGTTCTTTTTCACTGTATGTGCTAGGCACATATGCAATGTTTAAAAATGTTTTAATTCAAAACAAAAAACAACAAAGCAAACTAAAACTAAAACAAACAAAAAACAAAAAGTGAAGTTATATTATTTTTGTCCATATAAATCTCAGAAACACCGCTTTACCAGATACTTACCTTGAATTGCATTATCTTGGCCTCCAATACCACTGTGGGGAACTTTGGTGTCTTTTTGATAGGATATGTCCTGTAATCTGCACATTAAACAAATCTAGGACTTCCTTCTTTCATCTGCACAGTATTGCCATAATTAGAAACATCCTGTCTCAGACTGATGCTGAAAACTAGTTCATTCATTTGTTCTATGCAGGACTATTGTAGCTCCTTGACAAGTCTTTAGCTGATCCAAAACGCTGCAGCAAAACTGCTTAGCAGGGTCTAAAAAGAAAGATCCTGTTTCTCACGCTTTTCTTTACTGGAACCTGTTAAATCCAGGATTTAAGATCCTTCTCCTGAAAAACCAGCCTCTATCATATCTTTAAGACTTCATAGTATGATACTATTCCAGCAGAGCACTTCATAGTCTTCAGTTCAGAGGCTCTTATCCTGAGGAATCAGTTTTCAGTTTGGGTCCAGTTAGGTCTGGATCAGGTAACCCTTAAACATCCCTTAGTTATGCTGTTATAGGTTTAAGCTGTTAGGGGACTTCTCCACTCCATTCTTCTGTCTATGTCTAACATTGTAGTGAACTAACCTTACTATATAAAGTGCTGTTGTTCTGACCTGGCACAAAATAAATAAGCCTATGGAAAATGTTCAAATGCTGTCTCCACATCAAGAAAATGACTTTATAGCAAAATTCTCATCATCAGTAAGAATGAATCAAATGGCTATCACATTAATGCAACATTGTTGATTTGCTTATTTTCCAGCATATTGTGTTCAACACCTGTCCAGTGGTTACATAACACACTAATCGAGATTATGTTGAGTCTGATGCGTGAGCCTACAGTATATTTTGGCAACAGAGCTTACAATGTTTACCAGCCTTTTGAAAGCACATGACATAGTGCTGAGAGATCATAAGACACATTTGTGTGAGACAAAGTCAGGTTAGACTTTTATTGATTTCTTTGATTTTTTTTTTAAACCTTGAACTCCAGATAAAGCAAGCCAGACATAATACAGTCGGCATGTCCTTATGAAACCCAGGCAGGGACTGTGAGGGGTTTGTTTGGTTACGGGATCAAAAGTAATCTTTCAGCATTCCTGTCTTTAATAGAGTTCAGTTTGTTCTAGTGGAGGCCAGCGCTAGGGCAAAGATGTAAGTCTGTTTTAATTCTCATGTGGGAAAGATCACGGTATGTTTTGCCTATATTTACAGTGGCTATATAATCATCTTTGAATTATGAATTCATTTTTATTCTCCAGATTACATAAAAGACATGGTTATCCAAAGTCGACCATGAAAAAACACAAAAACACCCCGCCCCCTCCCAGAAAAAACCAAAAAACCAAACAAACACAGAAAATCTTATCAGCAGCGGTCTGCTGATACTTCATTTGTCAGTCCAGGATGGCAAGATATCTTTGATCAAGGCAGACAAAGATATCTAAGGACAAGTGTGGAACATGACCCTTTCAAAAAACTTAGATATGCCTGCTTTTCATTTAAGGTTAATTTATTTAAATTATTTATTTCTTTAAATAATAATACTCATAAAATATGCTTTACTTAGTTTTCTCAAAGTTAATTAAGTGATATTAATTAAAAAAATTTTTCCCCATCTCATCTGTTTTACATTGTTCATAACTAGGTTCAGCAGTTTTGCTGCTGGGAAAAGAGAAGCATGCAAGCCTTTGTTTAAATAGCATAATGAAACAGTCACATTATTATTTTTAAAATAATTCCTTTTTTTACTATTTTATATAGGTCAATATCTTTTTATTTGCTGTTTTGTGTAGGACAAGAGTGCTCTCTGGTGGCAGGCCTAAGCAAACGTAAGTCTTGCGTATCTTTATAACAGCATGTGCAGCTGAAGGGTTGTTGACATTTCATGCAAGTGCAGTCTGCATCACTAACTAACTTTTTGTGTTTTTACGTTGACCACGTGGAGAGGAATTGGGGTTTTTGTGATTTGAACAATTCAAAGTGACTCTCCAATGCACAATTTGGTGCTCTGTAGTGTCCTGGAGTGAAATAAGACATTTTGCTACAAGAAACAGGAAAAAAGAGAAAAAACAAACAAACTGAATTTCTTGTAGCATAATTGTTTTATATGGTTTCCTTTAGTTTTATTGTTGTTTGCCCCTCATGTGGGCCTGCCAACTCTGTGCAGCTGCTGCACTAACTGGATGTTATTGAATGCTGAATGCAGTTACAACAAAATGCATCTGTCCCCTTCAAACCTGCTGTGTATGCGCTTTTGGAGCAGAGTAAAGCATCTATAAAATGAAACCATGAAAGTGTACATATGTGCTTCATGTTGTGTATGTTGTTTACAAAACTGCATATTGTAAGTCGTATAAATGAGATCCACTGATAAGCAAACTGTGTTCATATTCACGGGAGCTGTATACAAACCGTCAAACATCTGTAAATTTTCTGTACCAGCCTCAGCAGACATTGTATGATGCCAATTTTTTGCAGCAGAGGGCAGCATTAAGTCAATACTCATATATCAGGCTTAAATTCCACAAGTGTCCTACCTTAGTTTGTAAAGAAATACATAGAGGGAATTGTGTAGACAGAACAACAATGAAATAGACAAAGAAATAATTTTAAACAGATATAGCTAAAAATGAAGAAAGCATGCAAGTTATGAATCATAAAGATGTGTTTTTGTGGGATAGTGAATGACAGTAAAATAATGCAGTAGAAGGAGACAGAATGAGAGCCAGTGAGAATATAGATAACAGAGCAGAGGGTGCATCTGCCTGCAATGTCACAGCGCTCTCATAATTTGTATTTGTGTGTATGCATGTGTTAGTTGATCTCTGTTTGAGACGACAAACTTAATCTGCTTAGTCGAACGCTCTCCCCCTGAGATGACCAATTAGTCCCAAATGTACCCTGAGGTATTTGTGTGTACACAAAGAAACACAAAGATGAAGAAAACAAGAAAGACTAAAGAGAAGAGAAAGGAGTGGGTGGCCCAAAAGGAAAAGAAAAAAATCATATCTGTTGATAGAATAAGGGCATATTGTTTGGTCTGACAACAATTATATAAAGTATAATTTTAAGTACATTTTCATGGTGCAGTAAAACATGAGTGAGGCGAGTGAATGTCTGCTTCACGATGGCTGATTCTCAGTGAGTGTTCCCATTAGTCTCTGCAACTTACACGGCTGTCCTAGTTCTGGAAGGTGACACACTTAGAGCTTTATCACTACAAGTCTGCACTAATTATCGACATGGTTCACATTTGACAGTGGGTTAATTGGATCACAATTCGACACAGCAAATGGTCTTGTAAAGGTTTAACATGTATGAAATTACAGAGGTGGGGATGAGAGATGAATTACCTTGATTCTTGAAATATGTCCAAAACCTCTGAGTGCATCAGAAACTTTTCTCTATCACCTACATGAATGCGCTTTTGAATCCTTATTTCAATGTTTCTCCTCCATCATCATTTCAGCCTTCTCTAACTCTTTTTTAAAATCGTGTCCTTCATTTTCTTCCAGTCCTCAATTTCCAAAATGTTCTCAGAGGCACGATCAAGTCGTGTTTCGGTAATTCATTCAGTGTTTGTCTGAGCAGCACTCAAATTGGCCTTCACAGACAGAGGGGAGATTGGGGGCTTCACCTGCTCCTGTCACTTTGTTGGGGTCACAGTCAGGTCCAGCTACACAAGCTGATTTTAAAAATGTTCTTAAAAGCCCCCAAAACACTTCTTGTTTTCATTGTTCAAGTGGGTGTCCACAGCGACAGAATGGGGGCAGTTTCATGACAGAGCTGTTTAGACTCAGGATGTTTTATCCATGTCAGACGCTTTATTAATGTCATTTATTAGCCCACCACCCAATGTAAGGTTTATGCCACAGCTGCTCTAAATTAACACTATTGGTAATTACCAAAATATTTTTTAATGTTTCTGTAATGGTTAATCCAGCGCTATTAAACAAACTGTTGTTTGTGTTTCTTTGTATATGCGTTTTTATGTTCAAAATCTGTATGATATCGGCTAATACGCTAATTACTTTTGTAGATTTGCTTTCACACATGAAATAATTAAATAAGCAGGATTGCTATGTTTCTCTATTATGAGTTTAGTAATGCGTTCATGGTCCTGCAGACCCTCTTAGTTCGAACCTTGATCTCCTTTGATAACTTTTGGTATTCTTTGCTGTGCTGTGCATCTATTTCACTTTCAGTCACTGCAGTTCCAGAAGCTTGTTTTACACACGCTGGTGGTGTATGCTGTGTAAGGCTTTCTCAGCGTTACTGATATGATTGCCTCTTCTGTCTACTGGGACACATAAATTCAAAACCACCATCAGGTCAGCTAACTGTCAGCTAATCGCTACACTAGTCACTGGAAATGCTGCTGAAAGCTACATTTCTCAGCCTCAGCTAGGCGCTGCGTAATACCTAACGTTTACATGTTTTCACTTCAATCTCTGATAGGCAGCTCTCAGAGTTAGTCAAGCACAAGGTTAAGTTGTGGCTATATCCAGATGCTTTGTGGTTGTATGCTGTTACGGTCATGCGAGCGCTCCGCTTTAATGCTGTCCTGCTGTGTTCATGGCCTACAGTACAGCTTCAGAGAACATTTGGTTAGGGTGCGCACATGTTCTCTGACGGTGAACTGTCAGAACTCTCGTCAGCAGCAACCTGCTTTCAGTTATCTTCAACAGTAGCTTGTAGATTTTTCACAAGCTATGAAACTTGTTTGCCATATTAAACTGCCAGTTACTGTGACACACACACACAGGGGTACACTCTAAATGGCAGCATCTGTCTATGATTTGCCTGCTCCTGCTCAGAGTCCACATGAATTGTTATCATTCATTTGGCAGGTGTGAGTTTTCTGTGGAGGATTTTCAAGCACATGGCACGCACACATACACACACACACTCTCTTTCATTACTGACATTGCAAGCTTTACTGATGTGAACATATTCACAGTGCACACAAAATAATGGTCCTCCTGTTCTGCATCTTGACTTGATGACATCATACTGCTGCTGGTGATGGGGAACCTGGGAGCCGTGAAACAGGTCGCATTATGTAAAGCCCACTGTAATGGTTTAGAACAACGAGTGTCTTGTAAACTGCTGTGATGATTGTAAAGCCATGTACATTGCTCTAGACAGCAGGTGCCCATAACAGGAGTATTCCATCAGCACACCAGCTCTCTGGCTCTGTCAGCTGACAATCAAGAGTGGGCAACAAAAAGAAAGTCTTTTTTTTTAATTTTCAGCTTGTTTCTTTCTTCCCCTTCCTTTTTCTTTCCTGTCTGGGTTCTTCTTGTTTCTCCGTCGTCATCATTGCAACGATCTTTACTTTCGTTCTTTTTTTTCCTCACTATGCTATAGTATAAAATCAATCACAGCTCACATAAACACAGCTAGAGAGGTTTTTTCTCAATGGACCAATGGCTTGTCATATCAGCAACCTCCTAATTGATGTCACAAAGTGTCAGGGGACGAGGAAATTTTCAGGCACCGCAGAGAATATCACTGAAATCTGTCTCCACGCTTAAGAACAGAGAGCTTGCAACAGGCGCTTGGAGGGAAAATAATGCATTGAGTAGAAGGTGGATGGTATTCTCACATCAGTTTGACAAGATAAAAAGTAACATGATGAACTAAGGTTTAACACTTACCCGAGTTCACAATATGAAGCCTGACAGCTTAAAGTCTAAATATCTTACTATAAAAGGCATCCATGTCAGAGGTGAAGAATTACGACTTTCCTCTGTGGGGTCTTTGACTTCCTGGTTTGTATGTGTTGGCACTAGATGGCGGGGCTCACTTTGCCAGCCATTGTTGAAGTGGTCAAAAGTTCTCCTAAATAGCACACCCACAGGAATTTCTCTTGGTCTGCTTGGCTTTAAGAAAATAAAGAGAGGAAATATGGACAGAGATGATGTTTGGAGGTGCTCACCAGGAGAAACTGAACCATTAAGATTTTCAGTGTCAGGAACACTTATCCTGTTTGTTTTATTATATTGAAATATGTATAAAAGAAGTACAGAAAAATCCATAATAGATGCATGTTTGTACATGCTCGTCAATGTTTGTGCACGTGGTCTGTTTATCTAAGCAGTCTATCTAGTGTTTCCGTCCTCTTGAAGTTTCTTTCTCTTATACTTTTACTTTCTACCTTCATCGTCGTTATTGGTCAGTAACGCTGCCTTCTTCTCTTTTCTCTCCCCAGGTGGCAATTATGCACGGCAGTGTCTCATCTCTGTGCTTTGGTGCACACGGACATGGAAAAAATGGTAACAGAACAAAAGGAAGCCGTCTCTCCCGTCTCCCATTTCTGCTCGTGCTCCCTCTGTCATTGCCTCTGTCAGCAGGTAGATGGGGCGAAGGTCTTGCCCTGTGACACCACAAGTCTCTGCTAGTCTCACGGTGGCTCACATTTCGGGACCGTGGATTTGATTAGGCTCATATTGGCTGGCTGACTCACTGTCCTTGAGTTATGTTGCACTGTGAAGGGAGAGTCTGCATGGGTATGTGGTCAAGGAGGGATGGAGCTAAATTAGATTTTTGCTTAGATGGAAAACTAAAATAACCCTGCACAGAATCTCTGCTCTCTTAGTGCCACAATTCCTCACTGGATTTGTAATTCAAAACACGACCTTGTCTTTAGAAAAATCATACAAACAGTGCTTTTATTTTAAATTTTCCACACGCCGCACCTCTCTGTGAATGGCAATGTTGGGTATGTCTGTCAGCACGAATTTCTATTCATCACTGAAATATTTATATTGCCATTTCAGATGAACTGCAAGGTTCCTTGACTCTCACACAAATATCAGGTCAAAACAGTTCATGAGCAAATACCTGGGAAAAAAAAAGAAAGAAAAAAAAGAAGGCAGTAAAGTTTACCTAAGGGCTCATTTGCAATATTAGCTTGCTGCTAACAGATGGGGGACATGGCAAACACGGTCTGCTTAAATCTTGCAGTGTGGAACTTTTGTCCCTGCTGGTAATAAAAGTAATTACACAAACATTGTATACAGATGGCTATGATACATACCCCCTAGTGTCTCCAATGGGAAAAAGTGCCATTGGAGATCATCTTATGTTGCTTACATTTGACATAAATGCTTACGTTTTAAGTCTTTAATCCTTTGAATACATTTTTTATTTTTATTGTTTTTTTTTAAACCTTGAGATAAGAAACTCCCTAGGTTTTGTTGGCATAGACTTAGCCAGACTAGTCTACGTCAACAGTACAGTAGCTGTAACATTTGTCCCGGTACAACTTTAGTCCCTGCATTTTGCATCGTGCCAGAGCTGGTTTAGACAGTCGTGATCATGGAGCAGAATAAACTAGACATAAACTAAACTAGAAGAAAAGCCCTGGACAATCCTCAAAAGGAGAAGATAGGGTGGAGAAACAATGCATGACAGCCTGAAATGTCTGAAAGACCTGAAACTTAGGGAGCAGACACAAAAGATGCAAAAGCAGACCCCTCCTTTCTTATTTTTTTCTAGGAAAATGTAAAATAGAGTAGTCTTCGGGAATAGATCTCCAGGCTGGTATAAAGCTGGTACCAATCCAGATAGTATTTCATGGTGTGTCAAAATATGAATGTGTTCATGTGTGATACAGATAACTGTAGACCTTCACTGTTGTATTTCTCTCCTGACTGTCTCCATACATATGGATGATGAATTGAATCAAAATTTCAATTTCAAATGTTATTGTCATTGTTAATCTCTGCCTCTCCCGTCTCTTTGCCATCAGCCCCAACCGTTTGTGGCAGATGGCTGCCCCTCCCTGGTCCTGCCGAAGGTTTCTTCATGTTAAAAAAGTTTTTCCTCCCCACTGTCGCCAAGTGCTTGCTCAAAAGGGTTTGTTTGATTGTTGGTGTTTTCTCTGTATGTATTTACTTTGTATGTATTTACTTTATAATGTAAAGTGCCTTGAGGCAACAGCTGTTGCGCAAAGTAAAATCTTACTATATCTTACTATATGGATAGTGTGCTTTTACCACAGTGGCACTGCACAATTTCTATAATATATATGCTCTGTCCCTTTACCTCTGTGGTGGAACACCAACACAGTTTCATGGCTGTTTTATGAAATAGTCATGAAATTCAATCTGTTAATTCAAGACCATGGACATTTTGCTCTTTTGTGTATGCAGACACAAAAACCAACCACATACAGTATTGGTTCCAGTGAAAAATCCAAAGATATGAAACATATTTGCTATTAAAATGAGTTTCTATACCATGAAAAAGCCAGTTTGTTTACCTGTATAACCCGTATATTACCACATTCACACATTACTTAGCTTTGTGTATTTTTTTAAACAAATGTCTACTCCTTAGACCTTGGCCACAGGAGAAGAAAATCCACTAATAAGTAAATGAGGGATGAAACTTTCACAAAAACACAAGACCTCCCTATGTCAGAGGTTTGCTCTGGCTCCTTGGGCATCGTTAAGCTTGGGTTAGTAAGCCACTGTAGTCATGGTACAAGGAAATAACGTTACTCATGGCTCACCTCCACTTTCTACTACAAGATGCACACTGTCAAAGTGCTTTAGCTTATGTCAGAGAAACATAGTAACCTAAAAAAAAAGTTTGCTGAGTTCATCGTTTCTCACATCTGTATCCAATTTTATCTCCTTTTTCCAGTCTTGCAGCTTATGAAATGCTAGTTATGGGTTCATTACCCTGTTGGTAGTGCATCCAACCAGGTTTTAGGCTTTTTCAATTATTTATTTATTTTTGCTAACAAATTGAACTGAGAAGGAGGAAAATTCAAGCAATAAAAAAGTCAGGGGAGAGCCATGAATTGTGTCCCCCTCCGGTGTGTGCATGACTTAATTGCTCTCTGTCTTTGTGATATTGGGCCAGGGGCCG
>VUQG01011608.1:30275-49472 GCA_015106755.1 Etia nguti
CACACACACACACACACACACACACACACACACACACACACACACACACACACACCTGGCTCTGAAAGATAGAGTAAATTTGCTCTGGAATCACATCGACGTGTGAAACAGATGTGCTGCTGATAAGCACACTGAAACGAAGACAATTGAAAGGGTAGAAATGGTGCAGTAGGGCAGGAGGAGGTTTACATGTAATTCTAAAGAAAGCTTCCCAGATTCCATTAATCTGAGGCTGGATTCTTGCTGAGTTAAAAACTCTCTTTGACGGATAACATGACATATTTCTCTCTATAGATCCTATACTTTTCTTCTATTCCATTCCCACAATTTCTTTTGTGTTTGCTCTCTTTTTTTGCCAATAGTCTGTATGGAAAAGCTTCAACACCTAGGCTGGCCTGGCCTGCTGACTCTACAAACAGCTTTATAACATTCCTGAGCATGAACTATGTCTTCTCTTCACCTCTGTGTACACACTACACATTTCCTTTCAAAATCTGTTATACCCTTTGCAGAGACCTCCCTGGAACATCCTCACCCCTGCGCTGCTTCATCTTTGTTCCATATTTAACCAAATCGCCACAGATTGCAGCCTTGCCTCCTCTACCCGCACTCCCCACTCTGGTTTTAATTTTTTTTATCTGTTTTGTGTAAACACTGTATACACATGGTACGCAAGCGGGCACATGGTCAGCCGCATTCTGTGTTTACACGAGCAGGGACAGAGGCATGCCGATGGTTTAAGCACTGTAAACATATCTGCAAACGGATGTCTGCTCCACAGTGTGGGTGATGTCATCGCGTGTGCTCCCTGAGCCAAGTTCAACATTCTACACATGCAAGTGGCGAAGAGGGACGCCACACACAGGAAAACATATGACCAAAAAAAGACAATCCAGCATTGGCTCTTGCATCAGTAGTCTGCAGCAAACATCATTAAGCTAAGAACTGTGACTAGCAGAGCAAAGAATTGAGTTAGCTCAGACAGTCAGCTTTCATTTAGACTCATTAGGTTACAGCTCATTCTTAGGCCTGACACACAACCCTTCTTTTTTCCCCATCTTTCTTTCATTTCTAACCCCTTTGTAGCTTCCGTGTTCCCTTCCCATATCTACATGGTTTTCTTTATCCTTCCTTGGACACATTAAAAAAAAAGTAAGAAAGAACACTTATAAACACCAATATTTACACTACACAGTAGAATGATTACTTATGAGCTGATGCCGTGGCAGACTGCAGCCTGTTTTTAAGTCAATGACTCACTGTGAGCAATGGTTAATGACTGAGAGATGGAGCTGCAGTCAAGAAGCTGAGTGCTTGGAGGCTGGCTTACAGAGGCTAGGATGAAGGAAGACAAGTTCTCTACTGGTTGGCTTGGTGCTGCTCTGCCTTAGATGGTTGTGTCTGGGAACAGGGTTTGTTTTTAGCATCCCCTCCTATTTGTCTGCTTTTATTTTCTCTTAATACAAAAAAGCACACATGTGAGTAAAAGTATATACACGCAGAAATGTGCATACGGTGCTTTGTGTTGTTTGCGTGTACATGAATAATTCAGAAATGATGCTGTTGTTAATGCCGGTCTGGAATTTCATATTCAAATTCTTTCATACCGTTTGTTCATTCAAAACACATGAATATGCAAGGCGTGTTTTTCATAATCTTTTTTTTTTTTAAAATCTGGTCTGTCGTGCATGGAAAATTTAACAAATATGTATATGTAATAATATGTAATAATATGTGAGTTGCTTACAAATAAGACCCCATACTAACAATTAGGTTGATTAAACAAAGTACTGTAATTTAAAAAGCTTTGGTGCTAAATCCATGAGAGGTTAAACTTGTCTCACTAGAAAATGATCGTGTTCAAAAGTGCTCTTTCTGTCTTTCTTACACAAATGTTTAACCCTTTATATTAGCTCCAGTCATGCCAGCCGAGAGACCAGCCCCTGACCCCGTGGTGCCCACTAGTGGATACAGAAAAAAATGTATTTTCTCCAGCTAGTTGGTGAGTGTCGCTTGCTGTCGTTACATGAAATGGCTTGCAAATGGAAAATATGTTGCTGGACTAAAAAGCTCCTTGAGATTGCTTTGGTTGCCAGCAGACTGGCACAGTCACCTGCTGTTTATTTGTAAGATGGTGATTTGTTTGCAAATACTCTCTAACTACTTGCCAAGTGGTTGCGAAACTATGAGGAGTGCAGCACAAATGAGAAATGGAGATCATTCACCATTAAAGTAAAAGTTGTGCTTCGCTGCTGCAGCAAACATGTTTCAAAGGAGGCAATTTTTAATTGTTTAAGAGTAATAATAGGGATTGGATCCATAAATGTGTAAAATTTTGTACCAGTGTTAAAATTGTTGCGATTCTTGAGCCTTAAACGACTGTTTGACTGTTCCATCCCTGGACCTACATTTAAAAAATCACTGACTGATTTTAACCCGGTGCGACCTTTCAGTATCATTTTTCACACAGCTGACTAATTACTAAACTTGAATATGTTGGGCTTACCTTGTTTTATAGTTAGCCCTTCTTTTTCCATTGTGCTCCCAACTTGTGACAAAGCAATAAAAACTGCACTAACTGTGTGATACTAAAGCTGGTGCTCAGTGCCTCTTTGCTAGAACTGAGAGTACACAGTAGCTTATATAAAATGCCTTCTTGTGTTCAATATTTGTCTTAGTTTACTTTAATCCAAAATGGACTAGGTGACTCCTGAGGAGTATGGGTAATGTAGTCCCGCAGAGTGTCTGTCTCAGGGTAGGTCTGAGCGCCCTGGCAGAGTACATAAGGGGATTGGATATGCTCTGCTAATGCTATTAGTGCTGCAGCTGGGGATTACTGTCTCCAAAGGAAAGGGGAAAAGGGCGTGAAAAGTGAGAAATCATTACGTCAGGGAATATGTGCGTGACAGAAATTTGCATGTTTGGATCCATATTGAAAGAAAAACTTAGAGATTAAAAAAAAAATAAAAAGGATATCCACATAAACAGTTGCACACCAACAAAGACAGCAAGTCCATGGCTCCAATGCAAAGTGTTGTGTGATTTTTTTTTTTTTTAAACATTTCTTTCGTCTATCAAAGTACTCCAGAGATTTGAGTTAATTAGTCTATTAGGCTGGCCAGCACCTCTGAGAAGCAGACTTATTTTTAGCTAAAGGAGATATACATTTTGTGATTGTATCCCCCCCCCCAAAAAAGGTCAAGTTAAAATCGCACACAGATTATTGGCTTGTCTCTTATTTGTCTGTTAGCATATTTTGCAGGATGCTGAGAAATAAAACATTACTTACACACACACACACACACACACACACACGTATATACATCTGTCTATCTATCTATCTATGGATATATAGATATAGATATATATGGTAGCAGGCCTACACTACAGCGCCTGAGAATATTTAAATATGCATGATGTTCACTTTTAAAGGGATGATAAAACAGTCTTTCTCAGAGACCCTAAAGGCAACAGTAAATCACTACTGAAAAAGAACATGTGGAAGATCAGTGGATTTCAGTATACAGTACGTGTTACACAAAGGAGGCATGCTCTTGATTGTCCATCAGGCTTTCCCCGTAGTTATAAACCAGCTGTTTAGTGAGAATGCATGCCTTCAGGGTAAGCTGTTCGGATTCAGAATTGTAAAATAAAAAA
Organism: Etia nguti; assembly: GCA_015106755.1. Taxonomy (NCBI): domain Eukaryota; kingdom Metazoa; phylum Chordata; class Actinopteri; order Cichliformes; family Cichlidae; genus Etia; species Etia nguti. The sequence goes on from VUQG01011608.1 coordinate 33,933, forward strand.
TTAATAAGTGTTCTAAATCACTAATCACCTCATTTGGTAAATATCATGGCGTTATGAATGTGTGCAGTGCGTGCCAAGGACTCACAATTATCCATGGCAAAATTTATTTCACAACACATTTGTTTGTCCAATAAAACAGAACATCTTTTATACTGCCTGGTGCTGCGGGAGATGATTTTCTTATGTTTTTCTGATTACAGCAGAGCTCGCAGTTTAACTCTTACATACAGTTTGAGTCAAATTTGACCTGTTTTGACAATAAAACACCCCAAATGGTATTCTTTTAGCCTCAAATTAGATGAATTATCCTGAAGTTACCCAAAATACAGAAATTAATGAAAATATTTTCTGAAAAAATTTGGACACAATTGCACGGTTGCTACTAATTTTTATAAACCAAGACTGTTTTGGGTCAAATTGAACCCATATCTGTTCAGATTCATTTTAGATCTACCTGTGTAAGTCAGTCTAAGAACAATGGTGATTTTCAAGAAGCTTGAATCCGTGCCATTTCACTGAGTGTGGAAAACACAAGTGCAAGTTCCACGCAGGTTTCCTACCATTTTTGCAACTACTTTTCAATTTTTTATGCTTTGTATTCTAAATATTAATTAATGTTGAATTAGTATTAATAATTATAGACGGTAGTTATGAGAATTGTTTTATGGTGAGATTTTATGACGAGTGTTTAACTGCTATAATGGTTACACAAGGTTTTATAATAAATCCCATCAGTTCCAGTGTGTTCCTGCCATTTTCACTTTCTGTAAAATATACTTAAATTAAACTCACTGTGGCTGTTGTGTTTTGATGTCATAGATAATAGATGGTACAAATATTTTTGCCCAGTATTGTAAACAGAATAAAAACCCCTGCTCTCCCTGCTCTCTGAAACGTAAAGGATAAATCATCCATTTATTAACACCCAATAGGCTATTTATACATTCTAACTACTATCTGCAGTTCGTAGTTCAAATACACTTGGAATTCTTGGAAATTTGGCCACATTTCAAAGTATGAAAAGAGTTACTATTGAAATAAATGAAACACTAAAAACTCACATGGTTTTGAAAAAGTTCTAGAATTGGAGTTTCAAATTCAAGCCCACTAGTAGAGAAAGTCAGTGTTTGTTCGTGCATTACTAATCAGATACTAATCTGCGCATAAACAAAAATTTTTTTGTAACATTGCAAAATACTATAATAGCCAGTTAGATGAAAAGGGATCTCTTTTTTTGCATTTCTTTTCTTTCTCAACTATTTCTAAACTGCCATGAAACCAAAGCTTTGTTTTTCCTCTGTTATCCTTCACCCGTCTGTCTCTGTGTCTTAGCATCTGTTCTCTTTCTTCAGCACTCTATTCAGTATTCATTATGTCTCCCTATCTTTCCCTTGCCATCTCACACATTTACACATTTTTCTGCTACTTGCAATGAGTCTAGAGATTGGCCTTATTAATATTTACCAACACCAAGTTACCAAGGGCAATCTGCTGAGATTTGTTCACTCCCACCATATTTTATGTGCATGCATCCATTCTTCTGTGGACTTCAGACTCAGCGTGTATGTATATGTGCTTGCCCGTGTGTGTTTTATTTTTCTGAATTCTAGCTCTTCTCTCAGTAGCCTTAGGTATACTTCGATCAAACCCAAGAGTAACCTATGTTATCTGAGATATCAAGACCCCCTTCACATACAGAGCCTTTCCTACTGTACCTCATACACAAAGCTTTTTAAGAGCCCCATACCATTATTTATTTTGAGGTTAGCTTGAGTCTAAATTTGATGCAGAGCATTTTCTAACAGCATTGTTAGGTAACTGACAATTCTGTGTCTCAATATTTTATTTGGGTTAAGCAGCAACAAGCAAGGTTGCAACAAGATTACATTATTCTGTTTGAGTAGCACTTGCAATGAATGTTCTTCTATTGAACACTTTTCAACAATTTACATTATTTTCTCAACAATTGAGTGGCATTCATCTGTGGAAGGCAGTCAGGGGCGGCAGTGCTGAACTGCTTGTCAAGCTGACAGCCAGAGGACAATCCAACCTGGTAAGCGGATCTGACTGAACAACTGGAACAAGCAGGGTTATTTCTCTACTTGATGCTTATGTTTCTGACTGCATAGTTAACCTATTATTTATCTTTGTTGTCCTTTAGTTACAGTGTGGTTGGTGGTCCTTGTGGTCAACATACTCTCCTAGATCCACAATAGTGAAATGAACTACCCACTAAAAGGTTAAAAGCCTTCACATGAAATGCGTGCAACTCTTGGGGGAAAAAAAATCTAAGGATTAGTATTGTGACACTGAACACTGTCAGTTCTGGAGGAATGCACTTCCAATTATTCATAATACATTCTGTTGCATTCAAGTTAATTATTCTACCCTGCAGTTACAGTTTAGACATTTCCTTGTATGGTCTCATGCAGATGAATGATGTGTGATGAGATTGAGATTACAGTTCTGTCATTACGGAAACCTCTTAAAGCACTGACAATTGGCAAGACTGAAATTTTGGTGGTAAATAATTGGTAAAATCAGTTTTATCGGACATTACCCTCTTGTACATTCCCCATTAATGAGTGGGCATCATGTGTGCTGGCTACATTGCCTAAAAACAAAACAACCAACCAACTCCCTTACAACTCCAAAAAAGGAAAAACTGGAAAACTTCCCGTCCTGACGAATTCTTATGTGAAAGTGGCTTATGATTTACTCACAAAAGTGCCCACCTTCATGTTTTCAGTAGGTATGATTCATATAAACATTTACTATGCATTTTTCCATTTCTTTTTCATATCGGGATATATAGTGCGCTTATGTATTTTCAACAACTTCTTATATTTTGAATAATTTATACCCACATTAAACTAAAGCACCATTTTCAAATAAAAACAAAAAGTAAAGAAAATATCAGCTCTGACAAGAAATTGCTTTTGTGAAAATGTGTTGCTAATTTTGAAAGAATTACTGGTAATTTGAAGTTTGACTCTTGCCAAACTCTTGAGAGTTGCTGCTTTTTTTTTCTTGACATTTCACTGGTGTAAGCAGAACTTACTCAGACTCAACAACTTTTAATTTAAGGGTGATGACAACATTTTGGCATTCTCTTTGAGTTTCTAGCCCTGGCAGGGAAAAGACTGATTAGTGGTCGGTATTTGTGCATTTGTGTCTCTTTTAAACAGTTTTAAAACAGTTTTTTGTAAACTTCACAAAACATAATTGTATTTATTTGGTTTCGATTTGTGATTGTGATTGTTCTACAATAGCCTCCTTCATATTGTTTGGATGATACAGCAGTGGCAGTGTTGATAATCTGCATGTAAAGGAATTTTAAAAAGAATTCCTCCCTGTGATGCTTGTTCATTCTGTTTGGTGTGAGTTTGTCTCAGCAGGAAGAGTCTGATTATTACAGAGGCAGACATCGAACCTCACGCCCATCCCCGCTCCATTTCTCTGAGACAGACGAGGGAAGATGTGTTTAAAAATAAATGGGTAAATATTATTTTGCTGTCAGATATATTGTTTGAAAAGTCTGCTCAGACCGTCATCAGCAACTGGAACTCAAGTCTTGACTAGACGTTCTGCTGTTTACAGATTAATCTAAGTGCTCACTATTTAATCACAGGTTCAGCATGCAGCGTTGTTTAGATGTATGATATAAAATATTTGCGGTCTGCTTCTACGGGTGTAATCACAAAAAGGCGTCTTTTCATTTTGCAAGCAATATAATAAGGCACCCCGATGACTAAATCAAACGGCAACTGTCCAGCAGAGCCTCTACATCCCCTAATAGCAGGGAAAGAATTAAAATTTAAATGTCCTAGAGTTTCTCGGAATAAACTATGTTTTTAGTGCAGGCTTCCTAAATAAATTTACATGTAATGTTTTTGTTCCTTCTCGCTACCTTGGTGTACTTAGATCCATAATGAACAGTGTCAAATTTCTCCTTTTTTTTAACTTTGATCAACCCTTGCAAGATCATCCATTAAAGGGTAATATTGCTGAGAATAAAGATAGAAAATATATGTGCATAAGAATTCCTCCCCATCATTCTGAATGACATAAATACATAAAAAGATCTGCTTGAAATAACATCTATCTATGCAGATACCGCTCAAACACAGTCTATAAAGGTCTCCATATAGAAAGAGGTGAGAGAAATATTAGCATAATACTTCTGGAACTGCCTCAATGAAAGTTTGTGACATATCATAGAGAGCCACAAAATGATGATGATGAGTCCCCAGTCCATCACATCAGTGATGAGTCAATTCATCACTACCTTATTCCCAGATGGGGTGCCTCCATGGTGTTACCGTAATTACCTCAGACCATTATTATCCCAAACTCCTATAATGACTTCCCTTCTGCTATGATCATGACGTCAAAAGTTTTTTTTATCATATGATGTCCACAGTACTGTAATTCAACTATAAACTTAAAATAATAGATTAAATCCAAACAACCTCTCAGGTTGTGGTTTTTGATTAATTAGTTAGTTGACTGATTTAATTACATTTTTTGAACTCTTGAAGATCGTGTCAGTGGAAACTCTTTTTGAGGCTAGCTCTGATCTGGTACACCTTTTTTATTCAACTTGAATGCTCAAAGCGCTTTCGACTACAAGTCTCATTCACCCAGTCCCACACACATTCATTCAGCGCTTTTATCTACGTCTAAGCATACACTCACAGTCTGATGGCTGAACAGGGGGAAACTCTGGGTTCGCTATTTTGCCCAAGGATATTTCGACATGTGGACGGATCCACCAATTTTCTAATTGGTAGATGACCTACTCCACAGGTAGTCATAGCTAGCTGGGGCCAAGGTGACACACTGATGTGTCATATCACTGATATGAAATGACACATCAGTGCATCATTGAATAGAATAAAGTGATCACAACGTGAGGTGTGACATAACGCAAAAATAAGAAAAAAAATGCCCTCAGTAACTGGAACTTAAGAGGGAATTTTTTGACCCTAGGTATCATTTTTGTTTGTTGCCTGCAGCTTTTTAAAATTTATTTGCTTATTGTAAAACTAACTACATAATAACTGCGCAGTTATTATGAGAGGGAAGTTTCTGCACTGTGAGCAACCTTTTGCTTTCAAATTGTTTGCACAATACAGATATATAGCCAGACTTGTTTATTTTGTCTGGTAGCAGACTGGCACTCAACTATGGACGCTAACGTTACCTTCTAACTTCCATGAACAAAACCTTTTTCTGTCGCTCTGTAGAGGTTACCACAGCAGATAACTCCACATATTTGATTTAGGAGATTTTTATATTAGATGCCCATCCTGATACAAGCCCAAATGGACTTCACAAGTTAGGCAAATGTGCAAACCAGATTGTGCAAAGTCAACACACTGGTGATAACTTTATGTTTTGTTTTGTCTTTTGCATTAGCTGGATGATTCTCAGTTGTTGGTACCCAGTAATCTCCAAGGAAATATAAAATGTAAAAATGAAAAATGTAGCCAACAAGAAAATGTCAAAAACTGCATATCCTCTAGTGGCCTCCATTAGATCATAACGCTCCACAGGCTTCCATGTTAAATTGCCCAACTTTACAGTATTAAATAATATTTAATTATTATTATAGATACTTAATTACTCATCCATTTCTAAACTGAATTTAGGGATTTCATCAATTTGATTGACAGATGTCTCAACCCAGGTAGCTGGAGCCAGTTAGTTCCTGGCTAGGGCTAGTCAGCTAAGCCAGTCTCTGAACTGGCCCTACCTACCATGTTTAATGGAATCATGTGACAAATAATGTAGCTTGCTATGTGATGCAACCCATCCAGAAAGTTAGCACTTCAATGACCTTCAGTGTTGGTGAGTGATTTTTTTAAAATAGGCTTTTACTTTGTACTAATTAGCAAATATATGTGTCTGTGCCATTGGTTTTCTGGAAACACCTTGCTAACCAAGCTTACTCGCGTTAGCTAATGACCTCGAAATTTTCTCCAAAGGAGGTAGCTTCTGGCTTAAAAGAAGTAACTAAAACTAACTTGTAGCCAAACCACCGATGTTAAGCCTTTGGGGGATATCATGGTGGCTACATTCATGATTTATATAAAGTCTGTGGGTGTATTATATTTGTGAATTATCTATAGCAGTAGGCTACTCGCCACATAGTCCCACCTCCCCACCCTGCAAGTATGCTGCACTGAGAAAAATTGCTCGCACTAATTAGGAGCGGTTGATGGAGTTTGTAGTTCCTGTGTACATTAATCTCTCTAATGTATACAGGACTACTCCCAAAGTATAGTGTAGACAGGTGCACGATGTTTTCAGTGCAGATGTGCTATAAAAATCTAAACCAAAGTGGACAAAAATGTAAGAGCTGCAATAATTAAACAGTTTCACCACCTTCATTATGCATAAACCTAATCAATGGCTATTGCGCTTAAGGGGAGCTAAAGTGTTGTTAATGAATCGTTCTCTTTCTCTCTCCCTCTCTTGCTCTGTGTGTGTGTGTGTGTGGTTAGTGTTAATGTCTCTAATGAATAGATGTGGCACCCAGAGTCTGTGGACACCTGCTACTACCATTAGTCCCAGAGAGCAGACTAATCATCCTGGCTTTCAAATCTGAGCAGGTGATTCAGTGTCCCTCAATTTCAAGGACCCTTCATTACACAGACCACCTGAGTGTTTAGCAATAATGCTTGTACTGATACGTGCTTCTTCTAGAGGCAAAAATGGAAAACCCATGGAAAAGCCCAGTGTATTGATTTAATTTAGTTTTCTGCCCCTCAGAGAATCGCCAGCAGGAGCAGTTTGAAACTTAGTGGCATGTTCTCTGCATACCTAAAGAAATAAGTAGAGTGGTGAGTTTGAGTTGGCAGCTCAGAGAAGCAGGGTAACCTGTGACTATAGAGTTGTATATAGAATAAGAGCTTTACACTATAATTGCTGATTTAAACTTCTGTAGTGAATCTGTGTAGAGGCTTTGATGTAACCTACACAAGTGACCGATGCCATTGCCAGTTTTCATGCCTGTGCATAGTGCGTTATGCCTTAATTGCCTTTGTTTCGTATGCAGTGGCAATAAAATGCTGAGTATTTTCCCCTCGTGGATTTAGAGCAAACATTTTTGCATCCCTCATGTTTTTCCACTCATTTGTATGTTCTCTCACATCCTTTCTGTTAGTTTTGAGAATTTGGTGCCGTCTGTGAGTTCTTATATTGAGGCTGGGGTTATTATTCAGTCACTGATCCATTCAAAAGGTATATCAAAAAGTATTCAGAAATGCATAAGAAAAAAATTATGGTACTAAACAGACCAATCACAATCATTATGGCCTACATAGAAGTTACATGTAGTTACATTTCTACACCACAAATTTAACAGCAAAGTATAGATCCTATGTAATGCTGGCAGTAATTTAGGTATCCATTATACTGTCAAATATAACTGCATACCATTGTACATGTATCCTGTCTTCAAGTTTTGTCATAATTTCCCTACTCCATGTAGCGCATGCTTAATACAGTATTGAAAATTTTAACAGTTACCTCAAAGATTAACATTAGTCGCATGTGATTAATCACTACAGGAGTCACTCTCATGGTCAACCATTGCTAGCTAGGCCTAGGTCACACCAAATTGTTAAGACCATATGACACAGGCACAAAATGACTTAAATAATGATTTGAACATAAATATTTACATCTCATAAATCCTTAGTATACTAACTTACAGAGCTTTTAGTTCATGTTTTCCTCCTAGAGGGATTCATCTGTATTCATAAGTATAAAGTTGCCTAAATCCAAGTACAGGTCTTATTACCATGCAGCTCAAACAAGGACCTGTAGTGTTCATTAATATAAAGTGTATATCATTAAACTAAAAATCTCTAAATTCAATCAATGTAGTTATCTTGGCATGCTTAAACTCACTATGACCTGTTGCCTCTGACCTCGTCTTTACCCTGGATTTCTGCCTTTTGCTGCCAAGCTCGCTGATTAAATTATTGTCAAAACAATTTCAGCAATCGATGCTCACTGATCCCAGTTCTTACCTGTTCCCATGGCTACCGAAAAGACAGAGAACATAGTGGGGATGTTTCTGTTCTAAATGTGGTCTACTAAGTTTTATACTAGCTCCAGTGCCGTGGAACATGCAAAAATACATGTTTTTGTTGATTAATTTGGGGCCAAATGGGTTAGATGCAGAATGGTGCTCTCCAAGACTGCGAGACTGAGGGGCAGAGAGTGCAATGGAAGATGCAAAATAAACGTAAGCGAAGCTAGATGTGTAAAGACTGAGCATTGGGGGTTACCAGTGTGATGGTTGCGCTGCAGGACTCAGCTGTTATATGCTGATTTACAGGGCCTGAAGGACAGCCACGACCTTCCACCCACTCTGTCTCCATGGGCGACGGTAGAGAGGAGACCTCGTCTCTTTTTCTTCCTCAGTCTCATTCCCTCTACTTCTCATTCTTTATACTGCTCCTTTGCTCGCCCTCTGTTTCTGTTCATTTTCTGTCTATCAGTCCTACAGTTGTTGATAAATCTGTGCACTAAAAAACTAACCAACCTCCAGAAAAGTGAATAGTGGAGGGCACTGTTAGTCTTTTTGTTTGTCTGTCTGCCTGCAGGAACACGTGTAGCCACCCAGTCATTTTACTGGGCTATCCAGCTGTACTTCCCTTGTTTATAATGTGACTGAAATGTGTTATCAAAGGGCAGCAGGCCTCAGTGGACTGGCAGTAGCAATGGAGAAAAGGAAAGAAACCGCAAACAGGAAGCCTGCTTCCAGTAACCATTACATCAACCCGCATGCTCAGAACACAGACACACACACAGCGAGACAGACACTCGTTATCTGTCTCTCTCCTCTTTCCACATACTGCTCTTTCTTAACGTAAGAAGGCAGAAGCAACAGTTAGTGGTCACATGACCACAAGGGTCTTTCCTAATTTCAGTGTCAGCTGGCTCCAAGTAGATGCGAAATAGAGGCACGTAGAGAGATTTCAGCGTGTGAGGTATTTTCTTGTTCGACTCTTTATCAGTATTTTATCAGAATATTCAGAGTCTGAACTACAGCAGCAAAGGGGGGGAGGGAAGCTGTTGCCATGGCAACCAAAGCCGCCGCAATCGTCATCACGAGGCTTCTTCTGCATTGTGTGTGTGTGTTTGTGTGTGTGTGTATGGACACAGCGTGTGTGAGTTCACCCTCCTCTCTTCAGACAGGAGGCGAGGACATCCCCCTCTAACACTGTGCCAGAGAGGAAGAGAGAGAGCGAGCGAGAGCAGAGAGAGAGTCTGACTGAAACCCCATAATGCACCGCACGCTGCAGGGCTGAAGTCGTGCAGATTCATCAGTTCCTGTTCGAAGGGGTTGTCTGTGAGCGCACACGCACTCATACACCCAGACCGAAGCAAGAAAATACACAGACGTCCAGGCAGGTAAGATAGCTTTGCTCTGACCGCACAGATAGCGACGAGGTTTTCGAGATCATCTGTTTCTCTGTTCGCCCCTGCCAAGTGAGAAGAGAAGAGTGGCTCTATACAGATGCCAGGCTGTGATTAATATTTGACATGTTATGATCCCGACAACTTCTTTGCCTGTTGCTTGTGACTGCTGCTGAATTCTGTCTCAAAAAACCTGAAACTAGGATTATTCAAGAGGAAGAGTATATTAAATAGAGCGGAATCAGAATAGTTGATATGCCTGTGATACATCCATGTTAGTTTTTGGCTGTTACTTGGCTTGGTATTTGCTTTTTTTTTTCCTTTGATCTAGCAGATTTGTTTAACTGTAGCCAGTTTGAATAGACTGGGGCGATTTTTGTGTGCGCTTCTGTTCAGATAGTGCTGGTTAACATGATGAAACTTTCAGGAAATTACAAATTGTAGAGCACTGTCATTCTGGACAGTTAAATTCATCAGATAAACAGCCTAACATGTTCTTTTATTGGACAAAAATATATTTATCTATAAGAAAGACAACGATTATACAATTAAGTAAAACATGTAAGTTTTTAAGGTAGTCTACTGTACATGCCCTAAATGACACTGGTGTAAGCTGACAGGTAAAAGGGTAGCTTTTGTTTTACGGGTCATTTTGTGGTTTAACTGTCACAGAGGCTTGTGACCATATCTCTTGCGCCAGAGACTCAGGCAACCTGAAAAGTGCAATTGCATCAGCTTAGCACACACTCTTAAACTTTATTACCTCGAGACTCAACTGAGAATTCTCCCCTCTGGGACTCAAGTGTAAAATCGTGTTTCAACACTGTTAAGTAGAAAGACAAAAAGCCGCAATCAGTCAGTAAAACTGGTTATTTTGGGATAAATTATAATTCCAAAAAGACTTCTTTTAAATGTGAGTTGTGCATATAGATTTCTGAGGAAAACATGCAAATACAAATTGTGTGTTTTAATGAAATATGGCTGAAAGTAGTTTTATTTATAGTGCTCTTTATCACAGAAGAGCTCTCAAAGGAGCTATGACATGAGGAACATGTACTATATTTGTGTATCTTGCACCTTTTGGAAACAATTATGTAGATATGGGAGCTGTTTTTGTTGAAAATTAACAGGCTATGCAAAGAGCTTTTTGGAAATAAAATTTAAAAAAGGAAAAAGAACAGAAAAAAGAAACTACAATGGAGATCGCACGAAAACGCCTTGTGAATATTCAGCTTGTCTCCATTTAGCACTGGCTGAAACCACTTCTCTTTGCTGTTCCACTACAAAAATCCACCTGTCAAATTCAAAATGGAAATGATTCTCTTTTTCATGATGGTTGCTTTCATTAACTGTCTCCCTCCACGATATCTGTTGCTGATTGTATCCTCTTTACCCCTTAATCTTCTCAGTAGCTGTGTTGGTGCTTAAAGAAGTATGTGATTATTTCCAGGTTTGTTCATGTATGTGTCTGCATAGCTGCTTTGTTGCATGTGTTTTCTGCAGACACTCTAAATAGAAGAAAAGAATAGGAAAAAAATACATCTGTAGAAGGCATGTCTGTCTTTAGTTAAAAGTTGAGGGCGGGGGGGTGAAAAATAGTGGTTTGGCTCAAGCAGATCGTGAGAGTAAATCCAGAATTTCTCTGAATAACAGTGGTTATACCAGAACTATTTCAGTGGTGAGTTGGTGAGTTTAAGAGGTTTTAAAACAAATGATATTCACATATTCTACTACTGATCTGTTACAAAGCTCTGTGTTGAAAGATTCCCACATTTTCAGTAAAGTCACACTAGCAGGGCCCCAAAATATGTTGGTACCTGTACACAGAGCTGTTCGGATTGAGGATGAACTTCTGGAATGTTAAGTGTTTGTGATTAGACCTTGAATGTTTAACAACAGACTTGCTATGTCAGGTTGTCCCCGTATGATTTTCGATTCTGTAAAATCTGTAAGGTACCGTAGTAGATCTTCCTTTATTCTGGGCCCAACCCTGGCTTTGCTCAGCAGCATGGCTCAAAAGTGATATATGGGTCCAGGTCTGCTAGTTCAAATACAATTGATGCTGTCTCTGGTGTTCTACTTAAGATTTTCCCTCATTCCTTCCTTTATTGACCTGGAACACAAGTTCCACATGTTCACGGGTCCATGACCTCATTTTGATATGATCAGCATGAGAGAGGATTGAACGTGCAACGGCTTATGTTCGAAAGCAGTGACTCAAGAGTCTTTTGCCGTTCTCTCTTCCATACACAGACATCAGCAGAGTGGTGAGCAGGAACCTTAGTGTGCAATAAATTATCTGCAATTGCAGCAATTATCTGCAAGTCCAAGACCTTTCACTGTGCCTTGTTTTTTCATCACTGTATTTATCCCTTTTGACTAGAAGGCTGCCTGTGGAAAGTCCTTTTACCCAAACAATTCCAAAAGAACTGCGTTTTACTTGATTATTTCCATTTTATACTACTTTACACTTTCACTTTGTCTCAGATGGAACATATGCGGTTGAGATTCATACCTTTGAAGTGGTAATCAGATTACATCAGCTCCTTACAAATAGGGTTGAGTCGGCTTTAACATTTGTATACATCTTGCATTTTAAAGAACAAATAACAATAGCTGCACTGTAACACTCTCACAGCCACTGATTTTCTGAAGTAAGAAATGCAGTTTTACATTTGAAGTTTGAGTAGCTTTCTATACAACTAATCAATAGTTTTCTTTTTTTTTTTTTTAATACTTTTTATTTATTTTTTTACAGTATGAGAATACAAAACATTAAGTCAGCATGGATGCCATATACAGTCCCAGCATTATCATCTACATACATCTTGGTAATTTATAATTATTCTGTACAAAGGGTATAAACAATCCATTTTTCCTAGAGCTTCTTGAATTTCTCCAGCTCAAGTCTAAGGACAAATGTAAGCCTCTCCATTCCAAAAATTTCTTTCACTATCCCACGCCACTGGGCCAGAGTTGGAGGGTCGGCCTTTAGCCATTTTTGGGTTATGGCCTTTCTACTGCTAGCCAGAAGTATTTTCAATAAATAATTATCTTTATGTGGAAGTGTCTTAGGCATCTTGCCAAGATACAAGGTAACAAATGAATAGTCCATTTTTATCCCAATTATTTTGTTTATCTCAATGGCCACCTCCCCCCAATATGGCTGGATTCTTGGGCAGGCCCAGAAGACATGGAAATGGTTTGCCATGGGGGTACCACAACCTCTCCAACATAGGCCCTGGCTCTGTAAGCCTGTTTGCCGAGCTGTTAATTTAGGAGTGATAAAAAAAAATCTCACTACATTTTTCAAACCAAACTCTCTCAAAGACCTTGAATTTGCAGAGGTAGCTTGAGACTCACAGATTTCCATCCAGCTCTCATCTGATATTTGTGATCCTGAATCCCTCTCCCATTTTTGCTTGATATATAATGTAGAGTGGTTTTTAGAGGCTTGTATACTTCCATATATTTTTGAGACCAACTTTTTAGAGTCCTTTTTTTTTGTATGCATCATGAAAGATATAAATTAGGTTGTATTCGTTTTCATCTTTGAATAGTAACATCTTGTTATAATAGTCTCTAACTTGCAGGTATCTATGGAAGTCATGCTTTTCCAATCCGAATGTATCTGATATAGTTTTATAGCTTTGAAATCCTCCGTTTGTTGCCAGTGAACAGAAAGAAGTAATTCCTCTCAGAGTCCACTGTTTAAAGGTCCCATCCAGCCTGGCGGGCACAAATCCTGGATCGTAAGCTATCCAATTCAAGATCCTAGCCTGTTTTTCTATTTGTAGTTTCCTCAATACCTTGAACCATAATTTCAGGGAGAACTGGGTCAATTGATTCAAACTTTCATAAAACTTTTCAGCTTGGTTTTTATTTCCTAAGAGGGACTGTAATGGAATGTCAAATTGAGTAATTTCCATGGTTTTCCATTTAGCCTCATGGTTTGGGGAACACCAGTTTACCAGGGGTTTCAGTTGTGCGGCATAATAGTAATCCTGTAAGCACGGCAAAGCTCTCCCTCCCTTCTCTTTTTTCAGCTGCAACGTTTTATACTGGACCCTCGGTCTTCTGCTGTTCCAGATGAACCGTGAGATCCATCCATCCCATTCATCAAATTGTTTTTGGGGTATCTCCAGGGGCAATGACTGGAAGAGATAGAGAATTCGAGGCAGTACGTTCATTTTAATTATTTTTATTCTATTACTCATATCTAGAGGGAGGAGAGACCACCAAGACATGTCAGATTTGATCTCTTTATTGATGGGGCCATAATTATTTTCATAAAGTTTAGACATGTCTTTTGTTAGGTTTACTCTCAAATATTTTATTGTGGGAGAGTCCCATTTGAAGTTAAGTTTCTTTTTAGTTTCCGGTAGAGGTGTATAATTGAATGTAAGGGATTGAGTTTTTTGAATATTTAGCTTATAGCCAGAATATTGATTATAGACTTTTAGCAAGGCCATCAATTTGAACAAGCTTGATTCAGGATTTGTAATAAAAAGTAGAACATCATCCGCAAACATACAAGTCTTATGTTCTTCTCCTCTGATCATAATTCCTTTTATTTCAGAGTTTTCTCTAATAGCCTGAGCCAGAGGCTCAATGTACAAGGCAAACAGGGACGGGCTCAAGGGACAGCCCTGGCGGTCCCTCTCTTCAAGCAAATATTTTGAGACAGGAGTCCATTAATCCTGATCCTGGCTGTTGGAGAGTAATACAGCGCTTTAATACACTTAATGAAGCCATCTTTGAATCCGAATCTTGCTAGTACCCTAAATAGATATTCCCAACCCACCGAATCAAAAGCCTTTTCGGCATCTAAGCTAATCAACATTGCACTAATATTTTCTGATGTTATGTGGTTCATCACTGGTAATGTTCTCCTTAAGTTATCTTGAGTCTGTCTCTTTGAAACAAAGCCTGTCTGATCTAAGTCTATCAGCTCCGGAATAATTGATTCCAGTCTCTTAGATAATATTGAAGCAAATAATTTATAGTCCACATTAAGGACGGATATCGGCCTATATGAGCTGCATTCTTTTTTATCTTTGCCGTCTTTTGGGATAATTGAGATAACTGCTTCTTTCCAAGGTTGTGGGGCTACTCCTGTTCTTAAGGTATGATTAAAGCAATTAAGCAGCACTGGTGTTATTTGTATTCTACATGCTTTATACCATTCGGACGGATAACCGTCTGTGCCTGGAGCCTTATTCGCCTTCAACCTTGAAATAGCTTTATGCAGTTCTTCAGCCGTTATCTCAGCCATGAGTTTTCTATTTTGTAATTCTCCTATAGATGGTAGGTCTAGTGAATTTAGAAAGGCATCTATCATTGTAATTTCTACTATGGGAGGTTGGGTATATAGGTCTTTGTAATATTGTTCAAATGCCTGCTGAATATCGTCTAGTTTACTGCAAATAATTTGTGACTCAGGGTTCCTGATAATATGAATTCTCTTCTTTTCCTGTTGTTTTCGTAACCTCCATGAAAGAAGCTTCATCGCCCTAGGACCCGTCTCATAATACTTTTGTTTAGTAAATTTAAGGGTTTTTTTTCAATTTCCTCTTCGTATATGCCATTTATATCTTGTTTAATTTTATTCATTCTCGATAATATCTGGGCATCTTTTTGTTCAGTGTGTCTAGTCTCTAATGATTTCAATTCCTCCTGTAGCTTCTCAAGTCTTTTCTGTTTTTCTTTTTTCCGATGAGCTGTGAGGGCAATAATCTTACCTCTAATGACTACTTTTGCTGCGTCCCATAAAGTATTTGGAGACACCTCGCTATTATCATTATTTTGTAGAAATGTTTCCAATTCCTGTTGGATTTGTGTTTGTACTGATTTCTCATTCAAAATACTGGTGTTGAGTCTCCAAAGTGTATTTTTCCGTTGTTTAGTACGGTGCAGGGTTAGGTACACACCTGAATGATCAGATAAATCTCTGACCCCTATTTTACAATCCTCAACCTTATGCCAGTCCGATTTATACATAAAAAAAGTAGTCAATTCGAGTATATACTGAATGGCACGCAGAATAATAGGTAAATTGTTTACCCCCAGGATGAGAGGCTCTCCACACATCCATCAAACCCA
>VUQG01011609.1:3243-21188 GCA_015106755.1 Etia nguti
TATGGTATTTTGCCAGGATTAATCTAGGGCCAAGAGCCTTTCGCTATCTATATATATTATCTCCCTCTAAGTGACCGAACTGCATATTGGGCTAAAGCAAACAGGACTTCAAGTCCATATGATGCTTTTTGAGGAAATATCCAGTCCTTCGTTTAGTTCCCAGCTAAACAAACAAAAAAAGAGTATGTTTTGCCAACAAACTTAATCTAATTCAATCATTCAAATTTATATGGAAAATGTTTAAAAATAAACAGATATGA
The DNA here is from genome assembly GCA_015106755.1 of Etia nguti. Taxonomy (NCBI): domain Eukaryota; kingdom Metazoa; phylum Chordata; class Actinopteri; order Cichliformes; family Cichlidae; genus Etia; species Etia nguti. Next base: position 3,504 of record VUQG01011609.1, read on the forward strand.
ATACATGGCTGTTTAAAGAGATATCAAATGAGTTCCTGAAGTTTCACTTAGCTTAATGCTAGCATTTTCAGACTCAAGTTACCGTGTAGGAGATTGCTACTGTTACTGTCAGATTTCATGTGATTTAATCTGGTTATATTAAATCTGTTTTTAAGAAGTTAAATTTTGGGGATGTTTATGACTTACATAAATTAATTAATAATTTAAAAAAGTAATAATGTGCTCAAAATATCATACAGAGCTTGTTTTTTGTGCACCTGTGTAGGCTAGCTCTTACGAGGCTATGTCAGTGTTTGTAGGTTCAAATGAAATTAGGTGTTGCTGCACATGTCCCTTTTCTGAAAGTTTTCTGCACTAACAATGGTACTCCATTGACCAACATGGCGAAGCACCATTTATCTAAGAGATAATTGGTAAATCTCACATCATTCATCTAAGAGCTGTACACAGGTAAGAAAAACTCAGAGATTATACACATTAGAATCAGTATCAGACTCAGGAGGAGAGACTCCTGGAGCTCCCTATACGTCTTCAACAGTGAAACCATTTGCAATAAAATAAAAAAATAAAAAAATTATGTGTACATCTAGAAAATGCTTTAAAAAATCAGTTTATGATAAACTGCATACTTAGACTACAAACTGGAAAAATGATTTACTGGATTTTCAGTTGCTTAATCGCCACGAGTGACTGAAGATGCTTACTGTTTCGCCTATGGTGAGAACATCTGATTCAAAAAAGTTTCCTTATTAGACCTTTAACATTTATCAGCCAATTTTTTGTAAACAGTATTTGTTTTATTAAAATAAAATAATTTATTTGGGACTTTCTGTAGATGCTTTATAGATTACATTAACTCAACGATAAAGTGAATTTTAAGTTGAAAAAAATTAATTTGATAACGGGCACCACCAAAGGGAATTGGAGTATCACTTGAAATAGCCTGTCCTATTCTCTGACTAATGCAACTGCTGCACTTTGATGCTGCTACAGATCACAATAACGATGATAATTTTTAATGGCAAGGTGTCAGAGAAAATCTTTGCTTCCTGACCATTTTTCCTTGAGGTGTCGTTCTTCATCCTTGTCACTTTTCTCATAAATGCTGCTTCGTCTCTTGTCCTTCTCTTTTCTCCCTTTTGCCTTGCCAGTCTAATCTCAAACTCAGAGACTGCTGTCAAATGAGGTGGACAGACTCTGATGGCTTCTAATAAGAACACATTCCACTAGAATAACTTTCTGATTCTGCACATTTACACATGCAGACACATAGAGCTGCAGTGTTACATACAGTGAAGCATGAATGCTCCAATTTGTACCCAGAGAAGCAGAATTACATAATTATCATACTGCACTCCATATTATGGGTTTCATTTGCAATTAATACATCTGAAGTTAATAACATTTAATGAACAGTGCGAGTTTGTGTGCCTGAAGAGAGGGAGACAATGGTAGTGTGTATGTGAGCTGCTTGGTGTGTGTGTGCCTTTGTCCATGTTACGTTACTGACATTGTTAGGGGAATTATGTAGTATGACTTGTCAGTGCATATTTGTATCACTGTGGCCTTGCTCCCATGTTGAAACATTGATAGCCTTGCAGTAGCATTCCTTCCAAGAGAGAAATTTCAATTCGTCGAGGAAACTGACACACCAGTCTGAGAATAAAGCTGAAGGTAAGAGCAGAAAATGCAGCAGTTCTGGGACAGTTTTTACTTTTACACGTTTGTTACTCTTGTGAACTGTAATATTAATAAGAAAATCCCCCAAAAGCCTCTATTTTAGCCCATGAATGCTAATATTTTGACAGTACATGTTTGAATATATTGCACAGTGGAATCCAGGCCACTTATATTTTCATGTCAGCCTTGAAGTATTTGGAAAGTTTGATGCTTTACAAGCACTTGAAAACAGAAGAAATTTGGGCATCCAGAAAGAAGAATACATATTTATTATTCTGCAGCAATCAAATTTCAGCAATTTACCACATTATGTGAGCTATTCGGGTTGTTGCAACGTTAACCTTCCTCTACCTACTTTCCCCCACCAGTTTCCTGTTTAACTAAATCTACTTGAAGCCATTGTTCACTTGATATTAAAATGTTTTAACATTTCCAGCAGAGTGCTGCTTACTAAGTAGCATTGTGGGAGTGGAAAACAAGGCATCAGGAATGAGCTACAGTCTCAGAAATAAATTAGTTTCTAAGAAACAAGTTTACCGTTGTCAAATCATTGCTACACTTTTTTTTCAAAGAGGAATGCATAACATTGAAAAAATAACAAATGTAGATCAGTTGTACCCAGAGCAGTGTCAGCCATGCGTGCTATGCCATTCCAGAACAATGTTCATCACAGTAAAATTCTAAACAGTTTGAATATCTCATCATTATCGATTCATATTGATATTTATACAATATTATCTTTCATCAAAGATTCAGAGAGTCTGGAGAAATCTCTGTGTGCAAGGGACGAGGCTGAAAATCAATCCCTGATGCCCATTATCTCCAATCTAAAGAGGGGAGGGAACGTATGGTTTATTATCAGCACTCAGCTCAAAAGGCTGGATCTCTGATGGTATGGGGGTGCATTAGTGCCTATGGAGCTGGCAGCTTGCACATCTGGGAAGGCACTGTCTACACTGAAAGGTAATTAGTGCATGATGAAACAAAAATATGGTAAAGACCCAGGACTGCTGAACATCTAGAATATTATACTATACAAGAATGGAACAACATCCCTCTCCCAAAATTCTGGCAGCTGTTCTCCGCAGTTCCCAGATGTTTGCAGACTGCTGTTAAAGGTAGAGGGGGATGCTTAACAGTCATAAACATGGCCCTGTCACGTCTTTTATGTGATGTGTTGCACATTCAAAATGAGCTAATATTTTCCAAATTTTCTTAAAATTGTACATTTTCTTAGCTTAAACATTTTATATGTTTTCGATGTTCTCGTGTAAATAAATACAATTGTGAGAAGTGGGCATGCACACGTAGGAAAAATGATGAGAAAAAGACTGAGGAATTTAGTAATAGGTGACATGTAGGAGTGAGAGAGATCAATCACTACAGTTACGGGTAGGGTTGAGACAGTGAGAAAATAGGAGATGACTTGCTTTTCATTTTTACTAGATTTTGTTAAAGAGGCAAGAAGATAGGTGTAAAGATCGAGGAAAAGCTACAAAGAGAATTAGAAAAAGAGGATAAGCAATCAAGGAAGTGCAAAGGAGCAAAAAAACAGGTGGAAGGTAGCAATTTAGATGGAGGGGGTAGAGCAGAGAAACAGCAGTGCAATTAACATCCACACCTTATTTCCTAGCTCTGGTTCACTTGTCTCAGTGCATGATTAATCCACCAATGTGGACACACACACACATTCCCAAAACACAGGCAGGTGCACACATATAAATATCCAAGGGCCAAACATAGCTACACAGCAAGTGTAGTGCTTCTCTAATCTGAGCCTAACCAGTCTGCTTCCTGCAGCCTTAATCCTATCATTATCACCTCCTAATGGGAGCCATCTCAGACACACAAACACAAAAACAAGACAGAGAATTGGCAAGAAGTTGACCCATGTGGTGGTTAAAGGGCTGCTTTTATGACCATATTCAATTTATATCCCCAGAGAAGAGAATGGAAATGCAATAATTTATTTGAGTGGAAGAAAGCAACATTACTTTTGCCAGTGTCGAATGATTCGTTTGCACCTGCCAGTGGTTCTCACTCACACATGAACATTGCTGTGTGCAAATGTCACCATTTAGCTTTATATGGTTTATATATATATGTATACTGAAGAACAGGAGACCCTGACTTGTTGCCCTGGAGGTGAAACCAGACTGATGTCTATGTCAAATGGCCTGGCAAGCTTAATGAGATGAGAAAAGGCTAATCTGATTCTATATCAGACAGGCTCTAGGGGCATCCCATTTAACCACCCAGAGTGCCACCAACACACTGACTTAAAGGCACATCCTTTACTTTTTACACACTGGTGCTGTGACTCTTAAAAATTTAATTCTTGTCCTTTACTAAGCGAGTAATGAATAGCAGCGTTGCAAAGGAGCGGCGGAGAGTTCAAAGCGAATTAATTAAAATTATAACCTTTAAAGCTAAATAAAACAAGCTCTTCTTGGAATATTTTACAGCTGAGGAAAATATCTGTGCATATAAAACATATTTTAGTATGTTAGTACTGTATATGGACACTGTGTCGCACACAGTGTCTGCACTGAGCAAATAATCCTGTCATGAATTTTCTGTGTGAACCAACTTAATCAGAAGAAAAATATGGTTATTTGAATTGCAAATATAAAAATTAAAGTCTGATTGGTTATGAAATGATTATGAAACATCATGGTAGGCAGACCTTGCCTTGACACAGTACATCAACAACAGATTTACATACTGCACAGTGACAGCTCAGTAGAGGATACCACTAAAGTACACCAAGGACAGACACAACCCATTTTTCTTCCACTGCATGTATCTGATGGCTGAGTGTACATATTATAAGTATTTCTGAGTTACTGTATATATATTTGTGCATGCACGTTCATCTAATTGTGCTGTTTTGTAACCCTAACCCAATAAAATGATAGAAAAATGAAAAACTTTATTTCATAAGCATAAAATTCTAAGCTTCCCTTTTGATAAAACTTTGATCTGACTCAGAATATTTGTACTAAGCGCTGCAAGAGGATGCAATAATAGGGCATGTGTCTAGCCCCAGAGTTAATAAGAAATCAGCCAGCTTCACAGCCAACCAATCACATCCCCCTTCCTCTGAAATAAACTCCCTGTTTGTTTCCCTTCAGGGCTTTAAATCCAAACTTAAAATCATTGTTTCCTCTTAACTTTTCATTGAATTGCCTGGTTATATTCACTCCTGTTTCGCTTGTGCTTGCTGTTACCAGACCCCTATCCATCCTTGAGGCATCACTCTCTCCCTTGGCTGTCAGTGCTTCGGTCCAGATGTTTTGGAGCTGAATCTTGATCCTCCAGGAGTCTCATCTCTCTCTCTCTTCTGACTCTCTCTCAACTGTTTGTGTCTGTCTCCCTTTTATGTGCTTTTTCTGTGTGTATGTGTTTGTGCAGTCTGCCCTGCTCCCAGGTTTTCACGGTAGCGAGAAGGCCGTTTGGCTCTGTCTTATCTTATTTGGCAACACTTGCCGGATGTCCTCTTGGAGCATATTCTTATGTTTACAGCGTATCACTTTATCATCTTCATTGCGTTGGCTGAAGACCACCTTTGCTGTTTTTCAGTGTTTTTTCTGTTTCTGATGTGTCAAATTCTATGGTGAGTGTACAATTTACAGATTATCATCTATCTTCCTTTAAAGTAAGACCAAGGACTTGTATAAATGTACCAACAAACTTGACTTAACTTTGTGAAACTGTAGTTGAATTCACAACTAACGTACAAATGGAAACCGGCATGAACAGGGGAAAAAAAAATCTTTTGGTCTCTTTTTTTTCTTACACAGAACACACAGGGCTATACACAAACATGCACACTGGGAACACTTACAGACTTGTATATGTTTGCATAAAATATACGGCAATAACGGCTCTAGATAAATGATAAAATACATTCTACCTCACTAATTATAGGAAAATGAAAGAGGTGGCAGGGTGCTTAATACAGTGTTTAGAGCGGCTATAAAATTGGGCTAATACATTTTTTAAAGCGATCTGAAATCTAACTTTTAATGAGACACTGATGTCCTCTCAGATACAGCGAGGCTGCTCCGGTCAGACCCTCCAGTTGACGGGAGTAAGAGGACTCTGGATTTCCACATCGTATCAAGCGTTGCCACAATGACACCTGATCTGTGTGAGGTCACTCTTATTAACGACAGCTTTGTGCGCGAGAAATGCACGGGCAAACTCTTCAAACTCTCCACGTCTCCTTTGCCTCCTGTCGCGCTCTCTGACACTGCTTCGCTCGCGTACCCCTGCTCAAGCGACTCGCAGTAGAGTCTCTCCGCTGTTGTCTGTCAGATGGGATGATTAATGAGGCGAGTCCACGGGCACATCCATCCAGGACCTGAGAAGCCCTTGCGATCGCGGGGGGAATCAGTCACACTGAACCCTCAGAGTATCGGCTCAGTCACCGTCAGCAAGATCGCAATGCCACTGAACCAAGGCTGGATGATCCAAGTTAAATAAATAAATAAAAAATCAAATAGGACCAATAATAACACATTCTACATCAAAACTGTCAGACAGACAGTTACTTCAGTGTGCTATAAAAGTGGAGAAAGAAACAACTGCGGTCGATATGTTCATAAAATATAAACACTGAATTCCTGCAGTATGTCAATGACAATTAGGGTGAAGAACAAATGCAATACCGGGCAATGTTTAAACAAAGTCATAGGACTGAAAATACAGCGTGGATGGAAAAGAAGCCTTCATCAAGTGTTCCAAGAATTAAGCAGTAAAGTGGAGGCTTTAGCTAGGCAAAAAAAAGACCAAATAAAAGGGGAATGCTAATCATCTAAGTTTTCCAGTGACCTTAAAAAAAGGCTTAGGCTTTAATATGTTCAGACCAGTGAGCTGATGGAGTCTAATCAGAATGCAAACTGCACACCATAGAAAACCAAACTCAGACACTACAAGTAGACAAAAACATTCAAATCAATTCACCCATAGTTGCTGAGAGTTACAGCTTAGCCCTATTAGACCCTAACTCTTTTTAAAAGAAAATGGACATTCAGCAAAATCTCTTTACTTGAGTTTTTTTTTTATGCAAACGCAATAGTCTAAAACCAAATGTAATGTTCTTACAGAACATCAAAAATCAGGAAAGCGTTGGGAATAAAAAAGGGGGGGAGGCAGTTTGTTTAAAGTTGAAACGTTTTCCAACTGTTCTTCTCTCGAGCCCACTTTGATGACTGGGAGTCCAATAAACACCAAACCACTACTGCCAAACTTAAATGCCATTCAGTACTCCTGTCACTGTCCCTCAGTACTCAAGCCCTTTCTGGAATCCCCGAAAAAAAAACAAACACGCGATTAAACATCCCAGCAGTCGAAAAAATCCCGTGCGCCAAAAATAAAGGCACCACAGACCCTGAAGAGCAAACACGTTCAGGCATGAACTCAAAAGTCGACCCCGCTTCAACCTCTGCCTCTCACCGCTGTCGCCCGGCACTACTAACGTAGCCGTGAACACATCCTCTACCTGTGCAGCTTCTCTCCACAGCAGACCGTTTGTTTCTCACCCATTCCCACTCTCACCCAAACAGCCCTGGAAGACCATTTCAAAAATACTGAAAAGAACAACTTACGGGTTGTTGGCAGAGCTCCGTGCACACCGCTGACATGGCAGAAAATCCATAAAACGACCGGCAATAACAACGTCAGTCCCTGGGCAGGACGGTGCCGGCGCATCTTCACGGCTGCTGTGGGCGCAGGAGAGCGGGAGAGGGGAACACAGCTGAGTGGCTGTAACGCCAGTCGGTCCGTCAGCCTCGCTTCTCAGTTGAGGACTGGCGGATAGGAGCCCGGCTGCACTGAGTCTCTCTCTCTCTCTCTCTCTCTCTCTCTCTCTCTCTCGCTCTCGCTCTCTCTCCCCAATAAAGAGATGATGTAAGGATGGCGCCAAAACACAGACTGGTCTGTGCTAGCAAACAGAGCGCACTTATCCCTGCAGCTCTCTCACCTCCCTTGTTTAGCGACTAAAACAAAACAGCAGCCGAGTTTCCACCGTCCAAAGGACGAAAGCGAGTGGGTGCGGCTGTAACGGACGGCAAATCCTCCAGGAGTTCAAGAAGGCATGACAGTGCACATCTCAAATCCCTGAATGGGTTTCTCCTGCCCAGCGATCTAATGCGCTGTCCGTGGTGCTGAACTTATCTCAGTCTTTCTCTGCCCCCACCCGCCACCCCCCTCTCTCTCTCACACACACACACGCGCACACACTCTAAATGCCTTTCCGTTTCTAATAGCCAGACAGTGCCCCCCACCTTCTCTAGGTGGTGGTGTCATTACACTTGTGCATTCCTCTTCTATCCACACATAAAAGCCCTACCAAAAAATACACGGGACCTGCACTCACTCTGTCTTGATGTCCTGGCAATCCCCCGTTAGCCTGCATTCAGTGCAAATGAGAGAGAGAACCTATTTAACTTATCTAATGAAGATTAAATATCGAATAATACTAAAGTTCTCCTAGTATGCAAATACTTTTCCCTAACAGACTGGTTTTATTTTATTTTTTTTTAAAGGTAAATTAAAAACATCTACATATTGTAACAATAGGTACTTTCAGATATTTCAAACCTTATAATCCATTCAAACAAATACATCTGGGATATTTGCTGGTACAAGTCTTAATAGGACTGTAGAGATACACCAATCAAAACAGACTATAAGCAACTGCTTTAGACATTACACCTTTCTTTCTTTCTTTCTTTCTTTTTTCTTTATTCATGTTTTTTTCTTTTAACCCACTACTGTGATTATTGTTTTTTGTAGTAGTCATCTTTGTACTAAGAAGAAGAAATCTAGTAAAATTGCTTCAAAGGCAAGTTAAATAACATGTTTTACAATGACAAATTGCAATCCATATCTGTCTGTCCACATTTGTCACTATCACGTCTCAGTCACTGTCGTCTGTCCAGAACATAATGTGTGATTATCATCCCTGCAAGGAGCATTTTTCTAAATGAAGAAAATGGTGAATAAAAATGGCAAATTCATCACAGGCAGCTCAATCAGGGGTAATGTTTCATTTATTGCTCCAAATAAGGGATAGATTATGATAGTCAGCGTGCTATCAGGACACACAGAGGCCCATGGGTTAAATGCTTTTCATTGGTTCATCATTAGTAACATACAAGGAGGCGTGCTAACAGCATTTATTAATGAGTTACTTATCATGTAAAACTGAAAAATTAAAACTATACAGACTGATAACCTGTGTGTTAAGTTATCCTTTTGTTCAAGCAATGGCATCTTTGCATCTTTACAACAAAAGCCAAATGACTCAACCTGGATATACATTTCTTCATTAAGCAATCATGCAATACCTACAATAACCCCAATATTTCAATGGAAACTGTACAAAAATGTATTCAAATGTCATAGTTTCATTTTATTTGTAATTTGGGATGTCTAAATGGTTATCATGGATGGCATTACATCATCTTGTAAGAACACTATGTGTCTGGGAACTGATGAAACTAATTACAGTAGTTTTGAAGTGGAAACTTTTTAAAATTTTATTCTAGATGGTGAAGAATTTCTGTGGTTTTGCTCTATATTATTTTTATTTTGATATTGTGCCAAATGTTTTTATGTGTAGACTGCAAGCCGGCCAACTTAGCACTCAGACTCTTGTCGTTGTTTACATAATGCAGCTTTAGCAAACGATGCTCCATTTCTTCTTCTTTTTTAAATAAAAATCTGCAACAAATTTGAATTAGACATAAATGTATATCATCTATTAAATTCAGAATTTGACATGCTTAATGGGAAATATTTCAAATTAGATTTACATTTAACTGATTTGCTGAAAATGAGTCTTTTGAATTATATTGTACATAGCAGCACTCTCTTTTTTTGGTAATAGGGTTGAAGCATGAAATGATTCAAAAACAAGTGAGCTACAGTGTGGCTGACACATGCCTTTGAAAGTACATTCTTCCTGCTTTCAGAGGAATTGAAAAGGTAAACAGCAGCCGATGATGCTAATCAAATGCACTTAATTAACTGATTATCAGCAAGTGTGAGCACCTCTATAAAAGCAGAAGTTTGAGCAGTTTGCTGGTCTGGAGCTTCCAGGTGTGCAGCAATCTTTCCAAAAGTGGACGTCCCAACAAACTCACCCATAGCTAAGCTCTACACTCCACATCTCAGACTCTGCTGGCCTCAGGATGTTGAATGTTAAACTTTCATAGCAGTAAAAAATGTTTGGCCATATTGCACAGTGTCATGCCTGGCAAAAGCCAAACACACCATGACAGTAGAAACATATCATGCCAACTGTCAGGCACATTGGTGAAGGGTTGAAAAGTTGGTCTTGTTTTGCAGCCACAGCACCAGGGCACGTAGCAGTCATTGGGCTAAACTCCTCTGTATACCAAAGTATTCTAGAGTTAAATGTAAGGCCATCTGTCTGGCAACTAAAGCTTGGCTGAAAATGGGTCATGCAATGATCCCGAGCACACAAGCAAATCTACAACAGAATGGCCATGAATGGCCCAGTCAAAGTCCAGACCTCAGTCTGTCAGGACCTTAAGACACCTCTATATAAACAAATGTCCCCAAAACAACGTTGTCAGGAGGAGTGGGCCAAACTTTTTCCAGAATAATGTGAAAAAGTCACACAGAAAACAATTACTTCAAATTATTGCTGATAAAAGTGGTTCAACAAGTTACTGAATCAAGGAGTGCGTGCACAGAGTCCTGTGAAAACCTCCTTTTTCACAAACAATGTGTGGAAATAATCTCATATTCAGTTAAAAAAGAAGGTAGACAGCCAGACTTTTATTCACATTACAAATGAAACAGTTACTATAAAGAACTTGAGAAAGGGCCAAGGTTATATCCTTGTCAAAACCATGGACATCATATAAAAGATTGATGTTGCTTTCAAGTCTGAAAAGTGAAACTAATGTGGAAGTCCTTTAAACCTGTAATTTTTTTTTATTCCTCTGGTTGCAGAAAGAAGTCGGTCATACCAATGTTTATGGGAATATTACCTTTTGGCTCCTTTGAACTGCAGCCTCAGTGAACATTTTCCTAAGCAATATATGATCAATCATTTTCATTTTACAATTTATGGTCCCCATTAGAGTAAAACCGGAGTATGGTTTAGGGCAAGTCAATATTGTATGAGTGTGTGGTGTTGGTTTCTCAGTCAGATCCACAACTTCCTCAGATGGATCCAAAAGGCAAAGGCAAAAATATTTAGCTCAAGGCTTCACAACAGGACCTTACTAACCAGCTGGAAAGCTCATTGTCTCGATATTCATCTTTTATATAGAGTTTACGGTCAAAGCTGACCATGTAAATATCAGAAATTTTGCAGCCATTTAGTTGCAAAATAAAGTATTTGCCAAACTGCAGTTTAAACCTGATAATGGTATATGATAAGAGGATGACCGGTTTCTTTCTGGCCCTTGAACCTCTAGCAAATTTGGTAAATAATAGTTTAGCCATTTAGCTCAAAACCACAAATGTCAACCATATGATAGCCATAATGGAAAATACAGAAATGTCTCAGAAATGTGACCATCTGTATTAAATATAGCCAACTAACATGACGAGATAACTCACTGGGTGAGTGAAGTGCCAACCTTGGCCCTCAAAGATAAAAAACAAAACAAAATTGGGCTACAAAGAAAGATTTTCTAGGTTTATGCTCTGGGAACTAGTGATGTCTAAAGTAGTTGCTGAGATATTTCAATGATCTCCTGAAAAACAATATCATCTAAGTCATCATATTGTGACGCTATCCATGAGGTCCCGGTATCACGTGTGACTTCATATATGCAGCCAGAGATATGTCAAAGAAAACCAAACTTATTTAAAGTGTTTTCCTCTCTTTTCTGCTGTCTTAAATTCTCCCCTCTCTATCATCTGCCTGTTGATCACTCCAGCCATCCCATCGCCGTGCCTGCTGCCGTAAGATGCTACTTTTTCTCCATAAGGACTCCAAATGGCTTTGTCAATATGCCATGCATGGTAATTTACAATCATCGTTCATCTGATAAAAACAGACATGAACTGCGAAGCCATAAATTCTGAGCAAAAAGTTGATGACAGCAGTGACACATCTCCAGAGGATAGCTCTTTTGTAAAGTAAAACATTTTGTGAGAAAGATTTTCACAGGCAGCTTCCAGTCTGGCTGCCGTGCTGTCATTATCTACCCACAGTAGGACAGAAAAATAAGGCTCTGTGGTAATGTCACGTAATGTTTTCAGGGATTATTGGAAAAGAATGACTTTTCTTTATCTCTTGCCAACAATACTAGAAAAGATCTTTTGTGCTAAACATTTTCAGCTTTTTTTAGAGACTTCAAGATATTAATGTGTTGTGTGTTTTATTAGAGTAAAGTCATGCTGATGAAAAGATGGACTATAACAGGACTTGACAGGTGTGTATTTATAAAACCCAAGAGAGAAAATAATGAGATAAGCAATGTAAATGGTCAAACGTGAAGAAGAAATTCACTCACTGTTGAAGGAGTGCTAGAGGGGCAGAGAGTGATGTGTCCAAATTGTTACACCAGGGGGGATTTAAAAGTGGTCTATGGAGTGAATCACTGCTGTGGGAAAAGTGTTAAAAAATCTCTTCTTCACAATTTCATCAGGAACTCATATTACTGACTCATTGCAACAAACAGAATCACAGAGGAGGATAAAACAAACAGTTTTATTTGGTGTCCTAGCTGAAAGTGTTTTAGCGATTTCAAGTGAAGGATCCGATGCAGTTTCAATTTTTAAAAAAAAGGAAGTTACTTTGAGCAAAGTTTTCACTTTTTAGCATATCAGGACATAAAAATAATTATTTACTGAATAAAAAGTAATAAAAACTGCAGAAGCAGTTTGTGGAAAACTGAGTACATCCTTGCTGCTTCCAGCAGAGATGAAGATGATTATGTGATCATCTTCGTCTTTGTAAGCTTTGCTGGGTTGTTGTTCTGGAGCATTTCAGTGTTTGTTAACACAATGACCAGTATAAGAGAATCTGGGAAAAGATTATAAGACCATTTTCAAATAATCTAAAGTCTGTGATTCCACTCTGCAGTGAGAAAGATTATTCAGATGTGGAAAACATTCAAGACTTTTGCAAATCAGAAGTGAACGTGTCAGCAAATTCACCCCAAGATCAGACAAGCCAAGAGCTACATCCCAGACTCTAAAGGGCTCAGTAAGCAGGTTAAAGTTCATGACAGCACATTTAGAAAAAAGACTGAACAAGTATGACTTTGCCAGGAGAAAGTCTTTTCTATCTTAAAATAACATGGCAGCACAGCTTGTGAGTTGCATCTGAACAAACCACAAGACTTCTGGAACAATATCCTTTGGATAGACGAGACCAATGTAGAGATGTGTGGCCTTAATGCAAGACACCATGTTTGAGCAAAACCAAACGCAGCATATCAACACAAACACCTCATCGGGGCAATCCAGGGTTGATGATGGTGGACTTAATTTATCACAAGCTGCTTTTGCATTTTGCCTTAGTTGTTGTTGAATAAACGATGACACAATGCAGTGTGTTGTAAGTGTCATTCATCTAAGGTTGTATTCACCTAAAGTTAAGGCCTGGTTCAGAGATCATTTTTAATTTGGTTATATAGGTCAGGATATGTAAAACTTTCTTTTTACCATATGTGTATGATACGTATGTCTGTGTGACATCTGGCTCTAGTCTTCCGATGTGCAAAGAGTAAATATCTTCCCTCAGTGTTAACCACTGGTTCATTTAGAATAACAAACTGTGTACACCAAATCCTGGGAAGTTTAGATTCCTATGGGGTGCCATACTATAGTCAAGTTGAATGATGCAAGCAGAAAAACTGAGAGCAGAGCTTCTTTAGGTCAGAGAAAGCTCGCATAAAAATTTAAATAAGCCTTGCAATATCTCAAAGACTCCAGAGCAAGAGGATGACGGTGCATTTTTAAATCAGTGGCTCTGGGTTTTAACAGTTATGAATTTGTCTTCAAAATCTCGCAAATAAAAATGCATTTGTGCGCTGAGATCAGAGCATCCAGTTTCCCTACTGAATGTTAAACACCGTGTTTCACTAACACCAAATTTTATATACAATTTGTTTCTTTCATATTAATTAAAGCATTCACTTTCCAGTGACTAATATCCATCTATTACATATATACTTTAAGTGCATTCTTTGCTGGCTGGGCCCTTAACTCCTAGAAATACTGCTATGGATTGGACATGTTGTAGAGAAGTAGTAATTATTTGTCTAAAATGCATTTGAAAAAGTTTGTTCTGGTAAAACTGTCACTTTTCAGGGTGGACCTACAAATAAAATACAGATCATTTAAAAAAGCATTTTGTAAACTAAGATTAATCTAAAATAAACACTTAGCTAAACCATCATTTTAGAAAAATATTGTATATTTACCAACTGAATTAAAATAGATTTAAATTATTACTTTCCCTCAAAGCTTTTCCAATTATCTTGGAAAGATGCAGATAACACAGTTTTAACTTACAAATTTGATTTTATGTATTTATGACTAATAAAATAAATAACACTAAGGTGTTTCTTGATTTTTTCCCTGCTATTGCATAATATATAGATGGAATGCATTTTTTTTTTAAATTAAAACATCCAACCGTCTGTTCATACTCACATCCGTCATTTGCAATGGAACAGTGTCAGGTACCTTATAGATCATACTTACACAAATACAACTTGCTTGCAAAAGTAACAGTAAAATGCAGTGGCGCGTGAATGACATCGAAAAAACTAAAGACAATGGTGGAAAAAAAGCAAAATGGGAAAGTAAAAATAAATTAGAGAAGTCAATGTATGCAGGAATGAAATTGAGCCTAAAAGAACAAAAGGTAGAAGGAGAAGACAGGAAATGGGAGGGAAGAGGGGGAAGGAACTGAGAGGACAGTGAATGAATAATTATGGCCTTTCTCTGTGAGGAGCTGGAGTGAGTTCAGTCTGATGTGAACAACATTACTGTGATTTCTCTCATGAGTTCTTGCTGCACTATGATTAAAATAGTGCAAAATGGATACATGGACCATTATGAAATTCAAGTCCATATCTTTGGCTCACATGTTTAAATGACAATCTAATGAGAAAGCAAACACTTCTCATTGTCAGAAAGTGGACGGTAGAGCTGTGGACCCAAAAGCAGGAGAGTCAAGCTTTAATACTGCAGTAAACACAGTATAAAGTATATCCAGAATAGGACTTGAGAAATACAGCTACTTTTATACCAAGCGGTTATTTTCAGAGCTTTAAAAGTAATTAGACAATTGACAAACAATGACCAGGTGTATCCTGATTATTCCATGTTGAATTAAGCTGATAAAAGACCTAGAATTCCAAGTGTTGCATGTGCATATGTTATATTTTCACTGGAATTTTTAATATGTGGTTATTGGAGCGATACAGTGGAGGAGGCTATGACTACAGTGAATAAAAGCCAATCAATCAGTAAGTGAAAACTTCAGGAGTTACCAAATCAAAAAATCTGGTACATTCTTCAAAAAAGAAAGAATCCACTGATCAGCTTAGTAACACCAAAAGTCTAGTTTTTGGGGTTCAGGACAGCTGAAATGGATGAAAACAGAAGTATTTTCTTGGTTAAGAAAATCCCTTTGCAGTAAGCAGTTAGCCAAGTCTTGAGCAGGTAGGCATATTCTGCTCAAAATCCACAATGATATTCAGTATTAATGAATTATGCTTGTCAGAAAACATCAAATAGAACCTGAGCAGTTCTGGAAACAAAATATTTGGACAGATGAAACCAAGATGAACTTGAACCAGAATAATGGATAAACTAAGTGAACAGAAGGAGAGTGTTATGGCCAGTAGTGTTTTTTTAAGATGTTGATAGAAGTGGCAGGATGAATAGTACAGTGTGCTGGGCTATACTCTCCACTCAGATTCAGTCAAATGCTGCAAAACTAACTGGGTGATACTTCGCAGAACAAGTGGACAATGACCTAAAGCATGCCGCAAAAGCAAATCAAGAGTTTCTCAAAGCAAAGAAATTGGATATTCTTCAGTGGCCAAGTCACTGACTGAAGAAGACAAACCTGAAATGCAGAGAGACCCAAGGTTTCTAGACTTCAGGCAGTCAGTTACTGCAAAGAATTTTCATTGAAGTATTAAGAAAAACTTTAAATTTAAAATTGTGCTATTTTATCCAGCTACTCTTAAGCCTCTGACAATAGGGGAATACTTATAAAAAATGGTTGTAATTCCTAAACAGTTAATGCAACAATTTTTTTTTATTAAACCCTTTGAATGAAAGCTGAAAGTCTCCACTTCTATCACATCTTGATTGTTTGGTTTAAAATCTACTGTGGTTGTGTACAGAGGCAAAACTACAAAACTACAAAAATTTGTGTCTTTGTCCAAATAATATTGGATCAAACTGTACACTGAGAACTAATTAGGGATTAGATACTGATACAGGTGTATGTAACCAACACAGGTGAGACAATCAGAGGAAGCCAAAGCAAGTCACAAGAGGAGGAAAAAAAATCAAAGAAAAACAGAAAATGACCATTACTGAAGCTTTTAAGACAAATAGTAAACAAGAATCAACTGAGACGGGAAGCAGCAGCATAATATTAGGGAAGGGAGGGGAAAGAGGGAAATACAGAGAAAGCTAGATTTATAATGAGGACTAAAACTCAAAACCTCACAAAACTGAAAGCCGGGATGGTAAATAAGGTTACAAGCAACCAGAAATGACACTCATTCACAGGATAACCATAAAAACACAATGTAGTATAAGGTCCAGACTATAATTTAGATAGTTTCACCCCTGTTTAATCTCCATGCTGTTAGTCTAATCACATTTGATCCAAAACAATGAAAAATGTGTTTACAACACTGCAGTCAATTCTCAGCTTTAACTGCATGAATTTTACATTATTGCTGGACTAACTGAGAGTGAGACACTGTTCAGCACATTTTAACACACATTGTCCAAAGATCAGGAAGTACAGTATATGCCCAACAAGAATATTTTTACTCTTCATTTAATATTTAATGGGAAACCCATTGTATTGGGCTTACAGGCAGGCCTTCAGTCTATTAGCATCTGCAGATACTCTGTATGATCCCCGGTGATGCGTTATCAGGCTTCCCTGCAGACATCTTCTGCTTCAGCTTGTCTTTAGTCTGGTCTTCAGCAATTGGAATGCTGCTCAGTCACATGGAGATCTGTTTTTCCAGTCAAGGATATTCCACCTCTTCACCCTGAAAAGCTCTTTGGTTGCTTTGCTGAAGAAATTTGATGCATTTGGTTGACTCTAAGCACTACAAACGCTCCAGTACACCTCTGCAGTGAAATCATGGATAAATGCCAGCTCGCCAGTTCAACTGAGGCCGCGATACTGAAACCATAACAGAAGCACCATCATCACTGATAAATGAGATAATAGATAATAAGCTTTGGCTGATCAGATCAACCCTTTTCTTCTTCCATCATTTTAATAACTTTCTGTTGGTTTATTTAATCACTGCATAAAACTTAGTTTTTAAGGTGTTGAAAATCCTCCTGGTTTTGTGTATTTTTTTTGGTGAATTTTTGGGTGGTCATTGGTCATAATGTCTTTTCTTAACATACGGTCATATGTGTGTTTATGGTTTCTGTCTATTATCTTGCTGTGAATTGACAGTTTTAGCAGATTAACAACAAATCTCTCTGACTTTTTTCATTGTCATTTTCTTCTGTACTTCTGTCATATCACATCCCAAGAATTACACAACTTCACAATTCACTTTCACTCTCGTGTGCTACAAGTACTCACCAACCAAAAAAAGTGGTATTTCAATTCTACTTAATTAACTATTCCTTCTGTTAAGAATGATCTTTTATTAGAGGTAAAACAAACAAACAATTTATTCCGTTCAATAATAGAAATCTGTTATATGTAACAGCAAAGATAGAACAAGACATATTTCACAACCATTTTTTTTTTTTTTTTTTACCAAACACAAGGCC
>VUQG01011609.1:21208-36675 GCA_015106755.1 Etia nguti
AATAAAAAAAAAATTTTTTCACAACCATTTTTTTTTTTTTTTTTTACCAAACACAAGGCCATATGTAAAAATATTTTGGGGGAAAAACATACTAGAACCAACCAAAAGTCATACTAACTGTATTACTTTATGCACATTCAAATTGTACAACCTTTAAGACAACATGATTACATGTATGACTGTAACATTGGATGCAAACACATCTGAACACTGTCAGCAAAAAAAACCCATTGAGTTTAAAAGCAAAGGTATACTAATACATTGATCAGACAAAACATGAAAACTACCTACCTACACATATTTCGTCCCCTCTATGCTGAGTGCCGGGATGTGTGGTGGGGTCTCAGCGGATCAGTCGTGCTCCAGCTCATCACAGAGGCTCAATCCGATTGGGATCGAGGGAGTGTGGAGGACAGGCCTTGTTTGTCTGTCATTTCCTCAAGATTTTTTTTAAGTGTATATGGTGTGAAGGTGCTTCTGGGGTCCTGCTGGGGGAGGTGTGTGCATGTGTCTATAGCAATGTTCATATTCGTGGCGTCAAATAATGTCCATAAGAAAGGAAGAAACCAAGGTTTATCAGCAGGCCGCTGCAGAGTAACAAGATGATAAAAGTGATTTATTTTATCTATCAGTGATTTTAGTGTTGTGTGAATCCCTTTTATTTAGATTTGGCAAAACAAAAAACAAAAAAACATGTAAGTGAGATTTACAATACAGGGGAACTGAGCGGCATACCGAAACATAATGTAGTTATTTACACCTTTACGAGTTAAAGCCACCCTCAACCCCCCACCTCCACCCACCCATCCAAAAGTACATTTTAACTTTGGATGAATAAAAAAATCATATTAGCTGTTAGATTGAAGAACAATTGTTATGCTGTGAGCAATTGCAGCCTGTACTCTAATTGTTATAATCTTAAGTGAAACTTTTTTTTTTTGAGGGCAAGAAAGTTCAAAAGTGGAATTGAAGTCTGAATAAAATGTACTTTTGTACTCAAGCACTCCAACTATTAAAGGCTTTGGTGTTCTCTAGCATAACATTAAGTTGAATTTCAGTTATTCGTGTTTCTACCATGACTGTTTGTCCTTAAAAAAAAGAGAAAAAAAAACAGGACCCTATTTCTTTTTCTGCAGTAGTCATATCAGTAAATCTGACAGTTTGCCTCGCAGCTTGTATTTATCATCAATTAATGATGAGCCCACTTGAGACGAAAGCGTTTCAACAATACTAGACAAAATGTTTAGAAAATAAATGGATTAATCATAAATAAGAAAAGTTGTAATCAATTGGTCACCTCAGGGTCACTTACAATCAGTCTACAGGACATACCTATTTATTATTTCAAGCTTATAATTTACAAAAAGCTGAACATTTTGTCCCTACCACTTTCAACACAAAACCTGTGCTTTAGAGTGCATCTGTCTGCCTTCATTTGCACTGTACATGTACTAAGGGAGAAGGCAGAATGCTGCTTTCACTCCCAGAAGAACCACACTGAAATTGACTTATGTTAATTAACGACCTTTGGTGTCAATCGTTCCAGGGATTATTTGCATAGTCTCAAAATAGCACTAGAAGAAAGAAATCAGCATCTGCACTTCTGTGAAACTCTCCTTGCATCTCTCCCTTCATAAACACCGTAGCACTGCAATACAAATCACCATGCATGTACTACAAATCACAGCAGCTTTATGCAGTATGTTGATTAGCATGCGTGAATTCCCTTAGACATTCCTGCCTTCCCCTGGCACGTTTGTATTTCTTTGTGCAGCAAAAAAGGTAATAATGTACTAATGAAATAATAATAATAATTATTATTATTATAATTATGATGATGTTTAGAGTTTTTAGGATTGTACTCAATCAACATGCTTTAATGTTTCATATTTAATTTTTATGGTCACAGTGCATGTCCATGTTGGCAGAAATGCAAAGGGCAGCATCAAGGAATGCTGTCACGTGTAAAAAGTAATGCCAATAACACCATTTCTCTGTCTTCTGATATGATATTATGAAGAGAAAGTCCAAATCCAAAATTTCAATTTGTAGCCTAAAATCAACAAGAGATTGTATCAGTGGGCATTGTCTGTTATCAGATGTCAGGCTCTGCATATCCCTTATTAGAAAATGTGGACGGGAAGACTGTTGAGGTCCACTGTTGTTCTGTAAGAGTTAAGTAATAAAGTAATAAAAGAAAATGTGGATCTACAAGTGAAGTGGAGAATAAATTAGACAAAAGAAACTGGAAGTTGCTGATGCTGCGTTTCTCTCGATAAATCCAAGCCCCTCTTTTCAACGGCCGCTTAGCTCAGACAAGTTTTCTTTCTCTTGGAAGACAAGAAACAGACACAATCTGCACTTACAAGGAAGGTTGGTCTTTTAATAATGTCACAGCATAATTGGTTTCTGAAACATTCTGTGGCCTTAATTAACTAAATGAGCCTAAAGGAATCAGTGAGAGGCAGGAAAAGAGAGGAAGAAGGGGAAAGAAAGAGGGAGCGCAATGAGTAATACAAGTGATAGAGATCAGATACCTTATCTCTTCAGTTCACAAGTCTGCTATTCATTGGCGGCCCTCCTCTCCACCCTTCACCCACACTCTCAATAGGTTTCCTTCTCTCAACTCAAATTAATCTGTTTCGCATTCACAGGCTGTCTTCAACACATGCTGAGTAAAAACTGCAGCTGAGTCTTTTGCACTAGTGTTTAACATTTTAAATGCTCTTCACACACTGTATTTTACAGCAGCTGAGCCTTTGCCAAAAAGTAACATGTGGAGACAATGTAATTTCACGTCTCTGATGGATTGCCAAAGAGTGTACCTCAAGGGCTGATTTATGTTTAGTTTCACTTCAGCCCGGTCTCCAGTGAATTCTACTCATATTCAGCTATTCTGCAATATTGATGCTGAAAGAACCCCATAGACCAGTTTTCTGTTTTGGGAGAAACCAAATTAAAATTCTTTGCTAAGAACATTAAGGAGCTTTCTCAAAAGGAAAAAAAACAAACAAATATTAATTCCTCTGAGCGTTCCGATGATTAAAAAGATTTGTTTTTTTGAGCCAATGATTTCTCCTTTGGGGTCGGTGCTACTCTTACTGGACTTTAGGGTATTTTTTATGTGATTACAAGGATGGGTGCTGCAGCAAATAATGGCATTGCTTCTGTTATATCGATGTTTCCTTTTACAATAGGTGTCATGGTCATGATTTTTTATTTTGTATTTAATTTAACTTAATTGATATAGGATCTTGGATGGATGGACATCTTTTTCAGGTTTAAAATGTTCAGATTTTCTTAGTGTCTCCTGTGCTTGCTTGTGCTTTACTCCCTCTGTTTTGGACATGTGTTAATTAGTTTTCTTGTGTTTCCTTTGTGCATCCTTTTGTGATTATCTGCTCTACCCTCATTAGTTTCACAACTGTTCAACTGTTTGTTACCTTTGTCCAGTCAGCCTGTGTTTATAGTTGTACAACTTGGAAAGAGTTGAGATGAAATACAATCTTATCACATAAATGGTGCATTCTCATCCTAAAGATCTTTTAAATTAACTTTTTAAAAGGTTTATGCTCAGGCATATAGTTTTGTGATCAAACCTTTGTTGAAGCATTATAGAAAGAAGCTGTTGTGGAAATACCAAGAAGCTGCAATTAAAATATACTCTCATGTACAATGCACCAACCTTACAGCATGTTTACTGCCTGGCACAAAAAGTGGCATTTGTTTTGGTTTTTTTATAAATAATTTCCCAGTTTATAGATGACTATACTGGGTTTCGTGTTCAGTTGTACTAAAAGTCAGTTCTGAATTCACTTTTTGCTGTTCAAAGCATGGATCCATCCTGCCCTGCATCATCAGTTCAGGTGGTCACAATTACCATCTCTCACTGTGAAAGGCAGCTCCGCGGTGTCTCATCCAGATGATTTCAATCATGTCTCTCACTGCGGTTTGTCTGGTTTGTCGTGCATATATTCACCTTTTCATCTGTTGTTCCCCCCACTCAGACACAGCTCTTCTGAGAAATACCTGCCTTGGAGAACTGCAGTTAATTACTGAAATGCTACTGCTCCTATGAAAATTATTTTTCATAAGTACCATGCGCATTTGCATTCCTATTTAGCGTCTCTTTTATAGTTGTGTATTTGTAGGAGTATTCTAGAATTGAAGGAAACACAATCCCACTTCAGTCTTTACCTAGATCTGAAATTAGTCAATAATTACACTTGCAGTGCTGTAACATAATGGGCTACAAGACTTCCCTACTTTCTCGAGCAGACTTATTGCTGTGGTTCTCTGCAGGTTCTCAGAAACATTTCTTGAACATGACAATGACTTAATTATACACAAACGTCCACAGTCACTAGTTCTCAGTCCAGCAGAGCACCTTTGGGAGGTTGCGCACGTTGTATCTATCTATGAACAAAAGATAACATTACTTGCTGTTCCCTGCAAGAATTTTTTGTGCCACACTTTCTGTGCCAGAGATGAAGTGATTTCAAGATAGTGACCTAAGGGTAGTTATGAGGCCATCGCATTTATTTTGTCATGAAAAACATGGGTGATGGGGGATGTGCGAGACACAACCCATCTTTATCCATTGGTTGCAAGGTGGTATGCTGATACGGGAGGCTTTTAACCTTGCATTAGATAGGTGTTTGTTGCATGGTTGGACAGGCTTGTGCATAGAGGTGAGTTTATTCAGCACGCAAAAGTAGCAAAAAGACAGTAAAAACAAAATCAGCTGGGATGCTCTTCCTGCAGGCAGGAACAGGGTCGAACAGGGTCGTGGGATGGGTAGGGAGAAAGTTATAGTCAGTCAGTGAAGTTTACTGTACTGCACATTCACCTACTCTTGCAACTTGTAAAACTAAAGGGCTACAAGGACAAAAATGGGTATTAAAAATTGTCTTATCTTCTAATGCTCATTTAAGTAATTAAATGGTATTATGAGTCATTCAGCTCATTCATGTCCATTCAGCATACCGCATAATTTTCAGGATCAGCTCTACTTGAAGTAGTGGATTTTAAACAATTTCCATTAAGATGAAGCACATCACACTTTATAAGTAAAAGCAGTCATTCTATTACATTTATGAAGCAATATTTTTGAACATTACCTGGCTGCGCTTTATGACTGAGTGGAGAAGAAAATTGAAAACACAAATTGCGTTTTCAGTGTGTCATTAAAAGAAGGACAACTGCTTGAACCAAAGACCTGTAAAGAACATTTATGTATGCAAAGGAGCTAAAATAATAATAAATAATGAATAATGAAAAATAAGCTCATTACATTTTCGTTTTCTCTCCTGATTTTATCCAACAATTCAGTTCTGTTCTTTCTCCCTTCCATTTTAAATGTCTTCTAGTACATGACTTTGCATATTTAAATTGCCTAACCCACTTTTCTTTCTTCTGTCATAAGATGGCAAAAAAATCATGTTTCATGTAAGTTCCTTACTGTTAAATGCTAATGACTGATAACATTAGCCATATCCTTTATCATCTCAAGTGCCACAGCGATCCCAAACTCCTCCAGCCCCATCACCTTGTAATTAATGAGCATTTCGTAAACGATCTTATGCACATGCTCTACTGACTGATGGAATGTTTTGGGAATGTGCTGCCGGGTCACTGTGCTTATTGGGTGTCTCGTTAATGATGGAATGTTCCCCCCTAACGAGGGGGAGGGGCAGTGGTGCATGTCCAAGCAGGTGTGGTAGAAGCACCAAGAGATGGCTAATCAAAATGGAATTAGGAGGCTGGTCACCACCAGATTTGAATGAGCATATTCCTCATTTACTTTTCTCATTTAAATGCTAAAGTAATGTGAAAATTAATGCATAGAATTAAGTTGACAATAGGGTAACCAAGAGAGGTCAGGAGTTTAACTTGCGGTTCTGTTTTTACCATAAAAACAGAGTTTTTACAATTCTAACAAGCTTGAATGTCAATATTTGGCATGACCATTTTAATTATTTGACAAAATAAGAACTCTTGGGCAAGCTTTCTTGTAATTTCTTTAAGTAGTCCTCAGGAATTCTCCAGGTTTCCTGAAGGACATTAAAGACTGTTGTGGAAAAAATATGTGATTAATAAATGAGAAAAGAAATCTGCTTCCACAAGACTCTTCTCTTTGGATGCCTTTTGTTCCATTCTCTGTCACGATGATCCCACATTGCTTCAATAATGTAAAGGTCCAGGCACATGGGATGCCAGTTCATGACTGACAGTGTTCCATTGTCTGTTTTTCTACCCAGGTATAATTTTACTGCATTGTCAGTGTGTTTGGGATCATTGTCCTGCTGAAAAATGAAGCTGTTGCCAATCAAACGGCTCCAGATGGTATTGCATTGTGGATCAACATCTGGCGATGTCATGATGTGTGGTGATGGAAACGTGGACCCAAATGCAGAAGAGGAGAGTTTAGCAGATTAAACGAAAGCTGACCTTTATTTGATGTTTCACAACAGTCCAATAGCACAATGCAGCTGGCGTGTGCAGAATCAAACTAATGAGAAAGAGGGGAAGCACATCGAAACAAAATTCACACAAGACAAGAGACTAGCAAAATAAAATAGGAAGTAACTAAACACCAGACACAGAGACTCGACAAGACAAAGGGGAGGCAGGATAACCAACAACCAAGATTGGAATATAAAGAATAACAAAGAGCAGAAACCAGATAACTAAAACTAAGGAAGAATAAAAACACTAAACACATCTTTCATTGAACAGTAGACTGATCAACTGAAGTACCAGATGCATCTCTCAGGTTCTGTATTAGTTGTTTGTGGGTTTTTTCTTGAGGACAGGACTTTAAGATGCTGTTCATCGACAGTAGATACTTTTTTTTTTACTCCCGCCACTTTTTTGTGTGCTTATTTCTATGTTTGAATGATTCAATGTAAAGTGGCTTAATTAAGCATTCCAATGAAAATGGTCAAGTATAAAAGATTTAAAATGAGTGAAAAAGCCAGCAATGTTCAAAGAAAATTTTCAAAAGACCTGCAGAAAGCATGGAAAAATATTACTCAAGATAACTTTAAAAAAATTACAAAATATTTCTTTTTCAAAAAGTCCTTTGAAGCATATTATAAAATAATGAGCTTGGGCTGATTAATAAGTGAAATCTTCAGAAACAAATTTAATGAGACGTGCACTCTGAGAGTGCATCCTCCTCCAAGGCCAATTTTCTATTTTATACTTTAAGAATAGTGATCCCAATTCTTATGAAAAAGGAAACTTTCTTTCTTCAGTTGTTAATTGTCACCTCACCATCTTTGGTTTTATATTTGGGGTGGTAGTTTTTGTGTGTTGTTGATGTCAGACAGGCACACAGCACTGAGCACATACCTCTCCTTGACCTTGCTAGATAAATAAAATTAACATACTTATCTGAATCCATGTTTTAGAGTCCTACTGTCCTTTTAAAAAGATGATTCTACAATTAACATAGACTACTGACAGCTGCAGCTGTTGATGCCATTTTGTACCAGTCAGCGAGCCTGCTCCTAGCGACCATGTGATAAATTAAAATGATAATTAAGTCTATGGTAGTAAAAGCTGAATTACTGCAAACCATCCTGTATTGTTATTATTCAGGGAAACAATTGTAACTTATTTAAATATGTATTTAAGACCCACAGTTTATCCCCATTTTCCCTGTGCTCATCTTCTATAGAAGAGGCAATCCATAGAAGAAACTCTCTGGAATTTTATTCTTTCACAACTCATCCTGAGAAGTCTGCTGATGTGCTAGTTTTGTTTCACATAAACCTGATTTAACACAATGAACAACCTCTCAACTGTTAATATCTTTGCTGATTTATTTTAAATCAAAGTAACTCAAATTAATCATCTGAAATCATTTTAAGTTGAATTACAATTCCACCATTCACAGCCTTCGTATTTTTGTAATCATTTAAACAGCTTCAGGCATTCTACATTCGCAGAGTAGCCATTCAAAGACTCAGCAGGCTTCTAAGTTTTCTTGGTGTAAATATAATCTAAGTTATATTTGTTTTTATTGACAAATTACTGAACTTACCAGTACTGTGCAGTAAATATATTATACGGCACTGTGCAAAAGTTTTGGAACGAAAAAGTGGGAAATAGTTGCAGCAATTTGTGCAAATATACAAGGGATACAGTATATAAAGCAAAAGGTTTTTGTACAATTCTAATGAATTTGAAAGTCAGTTTTTGGTAACACAGCATGCAGCGCACTCTCTCAGGTAAGCAGTCTTATAATTTATTTAAGCAGTCTTCAAGAATCATTCTCCAGGCCTCTTGAAGGACATTCCAATGCTCTTTGTTGGATGTTGTGGGTAGACACAACACTGATTCGTCATTTTAGTTAAGGTAATGGTGAATGGACTGATTCTTATATTGCGTTTTTCTACTCTCCCCAAACACTTAAAGCACTTTATACAATTTGCCTCATTCACTCATTCACACACACTTTTAAGTGCTATCTAACATTCACACACATTCCCACTCTGATGGCTGCATTGGAGAGCAAATTAGGGTCAGTATCTTGTCCGAGGATATTTGCCATACAGACTGGAGCAACAAGGGATTGAACCACCAAGCTTCCAATTAGTAGATGACCCATTTCAGGAGGGGTGGTACCTTCCGAAAGCCTGGAGAATTATTCTTTAAGTGTTGCTTTAAAAATTATACCAAGGTCTGGGTCCTTGTTGGTGTGGTTCAAGATATTTGCACAATACCGTATAGGGATAGGGAAAAATATGACTATCAACATATGACAAAGCTACTGCATAAATAAGCTCATGATGTTAAATACCTCATCGGCTTCCAAATCCATCCATTAACCATTTTACAGTTGCAGGGTGGATGGAATCTATCGAGCTGCCATAGGGCCAGCGGCAGGGTACACGCTGGACAGATCGCCAATATGTTGCAAGGCTAACACACACAGAACTAGCCATTCACATTCACATTCACTCCTATGGCCAATTTAGAGTCACCAATTAACCTAAGCCCACTAACTGCACGCCTTTGGGCTGTGCGAAAAAGCCGGAGCACCCAGAGAGACGTGGAGAACATGCAAACTCCATACTCCCCAGCCCAGCATTCAAACCCAGGACCTTTTTACTCATACAATTATATGATGTGGTCTATTTTACTGTCTTATAATGCTATGACATTACCACTAGGAGTTGACGTTTTTGTTTTTCATCAGCCCATGTTCTCTCTCATGCATCACATGCTTGATTTATTTTCTAAACTTCTTCACAGTTTGGTCATTGTGTCATTGCTTATCACACTTTCCTGTAAACAGGCTCTAGCCCTCAGCATTTACAGTTCTGATGTGATAGTATTTTCACTGTTTCAGGTGTCTGTGTGTTTATAAACTGGATGTAGAGTAAAAATCATAAAGAAAAGCTAAAGAAAGCTTTTCTTCAGCTTGCCCACACTCTCAACTAATGTGAGTCTGTGAGAAAGAAAGTCTGCATGGCTGTGTGCACTTTGCAGGATTTCACTCTTGGCTGTGATGCCCCTCTAATCCATAATAATTGGCTGGCTGCTGGCTATTTCCAAATATGGACAGCTACCCTTTTGACCTTGTGCTGCTGCAGTCTTCAGGTCTAAAATCCCTTATCCTTCCTGTAACCTCACCCCTACCTCCAAGCTCTCATACTTATAGACATCTTCTGTCTTCCTACAGCCTCCTGCCAAAATTTCTTCATTAGATATTAAAAGTGTGTGCTGCATGCTTTCAATATCTTCCAGATACGTACATAATTACATTTTTATTCCAAATGCAGACAGCACTCATTCACAGCATAACGTGGATAAATTTGTAGTTTCTGTTTTAGCTTTGAAGTCAGCAAATACAGGTTTAAACAAAAAATATATATTTTTATTGATTACTTTGACTCACCTTGACTGAGAATTAGTATAAAACAAAATATATTAAAGAGGCAATATTTCTTTTATCTTCTCCTTTTTTAATAATAAGGCATTGCACTCAAAAGAGAGAAAAGTTCTGCAAAATTATCTAATTTAATTTGACATTTTGACAGCATAATATTTTTTTTTCTAAAGACAGTGTGGTGCTCAGCTCGTTGGAATTAAACCTGAACCCTTTGAAAGACTAACTTTCACAATGGCTACATTACTCAGCAGCATAAAAAATGTAATATTACAGCAATATTTTTCTTGGAAACTAAGCCAAGCCATTTCATATTCTAAAATATGCATAGATTTGGTGGATAGTCAGAATTACCTTTCACATTCATGTATTCACATGCCCCACCTGAAAATATTAATTCCCCTAACACCCTCATTATTTCAACCATGAACTCAAGCTCACCTCACAGCATAACTTTCAATATCATACTCTGTCCTCTCACCACCCTGCCAACACCTTTCCTGCACACCATTTTATTATTACAATGATGACAATGTAATATTTCCACCAATGATGCTA
Organism: Etia nguti; assembly: GCA_015106755.1. NCBI lineage: Eukaryota > Metazoa > Chordata > Actinopteri > Cichliformes > Cichlidae > Etia > Etia nguti. The sequence continues at coordinate 31,668 of VUQG01011609.1, forward strand.
ATGTCTTGTCCCAGGTAATTCCATTCCGATGACTCATTTAAATGTGGGGCTAATGGGAAAGTGACCAGGGCTGAGGAAAGATGGAGACCTTTTCAATGACTTTGTAATGTATATATCTGCCAATCAAAAGAGGCAACGAGTCAGTACATTTAACATGTACACAAGGTTACAGCAAAGAGCATCATTTAATGCACAATGCATTGAAGCAGATGACCCTTAGCACTACTTGAGCATTGGCCTCCACAGTCAACAGTTTAATCAAATAGAGCACTTTTGGGGTGTGGTGGAAAGAGATTTGCATGACAGTGTGCTGCAGATAGATAGATAGATAGATAGATAGATAGATAGATAGATAGATAGATAGATAGATAGATAGATAGATAGATAAGGGGTAAAGCTGCAGAGATTGAATCACATACTGCAGGAGAATATCAATGTGTGTTTTGTACTTGCATATAGTCCTTTTAGTTGTTTTGTAAAGGCAGTTTTAAAAAGTCACTGGACAAAGGCTATCATTCAATAGAACAGATATATTTTAAATATTGTCTTACAAATATAATGCTGTGTAGACTTTTCTGTAGCATTTTTGTAATGTCAGATCATCAGTTACTGTGCAAAGTGTTGGTTTTTAAAGCTGTTGACTTCTCGTTTTAGAACAGATTTCCTCAGTTGGACTCAGCGTAGGTGGTAGCTCACTGTTGCGTAATGCTATATGATGCTTTGCTGATACCAAATCGCTTTTCCACTCCAGATGTGCCTGCAGATGTCACTTGCTAGCAATTTAATGGCAGGTGCCAATGTTTTTCATGGCAACTGCGCTGAACTGATGAACCAAGGCTCCATTATTATCCCCCATGAGAATTAGTACCCTTTATCCGTGTGCTGAGATTGCCATTAGTGATTAGGACAGGGAACTATTACAGGATAAGCCCGGCCAAAATTCAGCAATTTGTTTTGTGTACAAATACAGGTTAAAGGAGCAAAGTTTTACTGGTCACATATTATTGCTCAGCATCAGTCTATTTCACATTTATACAGTTACAGACACACACTCATATATACTCAAACCTGGGAGAAAAATTAGATCTTTACTTACAACGACCGAACAGCAATGGTAAAGTAATATAATCATTAAGTATCTTGTTCAAGGGATACAAGGTTGTAAATACTAAATCCACCTCAGGAACAGGTGAAAATACAGTGTAATTGGACTGAATCGTTATACTATGCAAGTTTAATAAAGAATAAATGGCACCGTCCAAATGCTTGATGAATTAGACGCAGGAGTGAGCAGAAATACCAACAAACAAAGGTGTTATCTCAGGTCAGATAGCTCTGTTTCTGTCTGAGCCTGCTTGTCCCAAAATGGCTCCATTAGCAAATACAATTTCAGCTGTTACAGACGACTGAAACCCTATCAGAAGGAATCACACATTGTGGGCAAACTGAGAAAAGCACGCACGCACGCACACACACACACACACACACACACACACACAGAGCACTACCCAGGGGCAGGTGAGCATTCTACTTCACAAAATGTACTAAGACATGGACACACACACACACACAGACACACAAGGGTAGTATTCAACGGTATTGTTTTTCTCTTAAACAACTTGATCTAGTGCCAGATCTTAAAAGCTGCCTATTGAACACAACAGAAAAAGGACAAAAATGCGTTATACGAAGATTCTGCAGAAAACTATCAGGCAAGAAAAATACTTCCTAAACGCTTACCTGCTTATTTTCTCCTATATATGAGGTGCTTTTGTGATTGTAAAGCAGAAATACAGGAAAAGAATGGAAAGAAGGGGGGAAGAGGAGTTGGAGAGAGAGCAAAACTTAGAGAAACGTGAATATGAAAGGGTAAAAATACATGAGAGGAAATTGGAAAAGATAGGAAGAGGGGCCGATAAAGAGGGAGAGATTATGTACCGTTGGCGGATCCTGTTTCTCTACCCTCTGTTGGGTGAAATGTGTTGTGTTAGCTAAAATTCATCCCTGGCTAAGCAGAAAAGTATTTGTCTCAGTTGCTGGCAGAGGATTTGTGGTGTGGTGTGGCAGAGGCTTAAAGAAACAACTGCTATCATCATTGTGTGTTTACGGTTCACTCTTAAATATTGGCTGCAAAAATCCAAAAAAGAAAAACCTGTAATTGATTTTTGACAAAAATGTCCCTTTTTTTGCTTTTGGATAATACATATAAGGTATAGTTTCAACTATTTGTGCACTTGAAGTAGTCAGGATGGCTTTTGGTGCGTTAACAACCTTCCCATAGCAGCAAGCTACATTTTCAGTAATTGTAACTGCACTGAATCAGCAAATACTGACCACAATCGTGCTGTTCAGTCTGCATTAACTGAGAATTTGTCCATCGATATTTGCACAAGCCCCACTAAGCATTATTACCTATTTACACATCTAGCAGGTGTGGCATAATAATAGAATTCATGTTTCAGGCCACAGCATGATTTTATGTCTAACGGTGTCATAATCATCGAAGAACTAAGGCAGTTCCCTTCACACTCAAAAAAGTGACTGTCATTTAATATATTAGTAGTCATTAGCAATTGCTAATGACAACACTGGTTGATGAACACTGAAAAAATCAGTCCTCATAGGTTTTATTTTATGCTAAAGCAAAATTAACCCACTGCAGCAAAACTGGATGCCAGTGGTGTCAGCTCTGAATGTGCTGATGATTCAGGGATAAGAAAAACCAGTCCTAATAAACTTCATGAAATTATCAGTGCCAACAGAGATTAAAAAGCACTTTACTGATTAGCGTACATTAAATGTGAGGGTACTGAGCACTGACCACATCACCTAAAGTCTAAAGGTGCTATTGACAATTTGTTGTCTGTAACAACCCATCCAATCCACACACGCAAAAAAATCAAACCACAGATGTACATAAATTATGTGTAATAATGAGAAATGACACAGGGAAAAAATATTGAACAAAATTCACTGAAATTTATTTAAGCCTTTGTTGTGATGACAGCTTCAAGATGCCTCCTGTATGGCAAAACTAGTCGTATGCATTGACTGAAGGTTCCACAGGCCCATTCTATGAACTATGAGCTTCAGTTCTTTCCATAGATGTTCAACTGGTATGGGAACAGCTGTGTCAAGGATTAAAAAAGCTCTTCAGAGAGTGATCCGTACAGCAGAACGCTGCTGCAGGGCTGCTCTCCCCTCCCTACAGGACATTTACACCAGGAGATGCTGGTCCAGAGCAGCTCAGATATTGAAGGACCCGTCCCATCCCAGCAATAAACTGTTCCAACTTCTGCAATCAGGCAGAAGGTTCCGCACCATCCAGGCAAAAACAGAGAGACTCAAGAGGAGCTTCTATCCTCAGGCCACCCCCTCCAACCCCCCATCATCCATAAGTAACTGAGACAGGACTCATTGTTACCACATTCTCATATCATGCCTGATCCTTCTGGCTTCATTACGACACAAGACACTTTAACACTCCACTCACACAATGTACATTCTCAGATTTCGAACTGTAAATTTCCACATTGTTTTATTTTATTTTATTTTATTTTATTTTATTTTATTTATATAATGTATATAATTCACTCACTTACTGCACATATTATCCTCTTTGTATATATTCACTCACTGTATATAATGTTATCTCTCTTTTTGCACAGTCGAGAGTATCAGGACACATTTCACTGCGTGTTGTACTCGTATAACTATGCACGTGACAAATAAAGAATCTTGAATCTTGAATCTTGAACTGGATTCAGGTCAGGTGATTGGCTGGGTCATTCTAGCAGCTTTATTTTTTTTTCTTTGAAACCAGTTGAGAGTTTCCTTGGCTGTGCGTTTGGGATTATTGTCTTGCTAAAACGTCCACCCTTGTTTCATTTTCATCACCCTGGTAGAGGTCAACAGATTTTTATCAAGAATGTCTCGGTACTTTTATCCATTCATCCATCCTTCAATTATTTGAAGCGCACCAGTGCCGTATGCTGAAAAAAAACCCCGCATCATGATGTTCCCATCTCCAAACTACACTATTGGTATGGTGTTTGGGGGTGATATGCTATGATGTGCCTTTTGACCTGCAAACATGGTGCCTATTATGGCATCCAAAGAGTTCAATTTTGGTCTCATGTTCATGGTTCTGGCTGTTTTATGGTGAAATGCTCTTCTTTCCAGGTTATGGCCCCAACAGCACTCACTGGAACCTTCAATAGTTTAGAAATTCTTCTGTAACTAATGCCATCACAATGTTTTTGTCTTACGAGAACTCACTGATTTTACCCATCATGAGATGTTTCTTCTGTATTAGAAGTATTATTAGTAGTATTATTAGTACTAGGGCCACATTCAGAAAATCTATTTTGAGAAAAAAGTCAAGATTGTTTTCCAAGAAAAAAGTTGAGGGAAAGTAAAATCGTACTTTAGAATTGGTTTTAGTAACAAGGAAGGATGTAATTTCTTATTTAGTACATGTGGTGATAAGTATCAGGACGTCGAAAGGATGGTGCAGAAAGCTACATCTTGTCAGACGGAAAAACACAAACTTGGAAGATTGGATTTGTACAAAATGACATGGCTGGTAATGGACAGATTCAAGGGTTTCCGATGTTTACAGCCTCACAAAGAGGATGTACGTTGTATCACTACATGGCTGATCAATTTATTTCATTAAGTCATGTACACAAGGCATGTTGTAGAGGGTATCTTGAAACAACAGCTGGTATCTGCACATTTTAACATATTTCTCTAAATAGGATTACGACTTTATTCTTGAAATGTCACTTTTATTTTCAAAATGATCAATAATATTTTGTATTTGTGTGACACCTCGGTTATAACACCTTGGTAATGACACTTTTAATATATATATATATATATATATGTATATATGATCAGTTTTGCCTGAACCAGCTGATGTTAATTTGCACTAAGTAGCAGGATTAGTTTCTAATTACTGATTGATTTCATGCCTTTTTGCACCTCCCTTTCTTCATGTTTTCAA
>VUQG01011612.1:10311-34364 GCA_015106755.1 Etia nguti
GGAGGGGGGGGGGGGGGGGTTTAAGAAAAAAAAAAAGTCATGTAGTTTCTCAGACAATTTTTGCCCTTACTCCAAGAATTATGACCTTAATTCTTCATAGTGTAGAAAAGCCTCAGAAAAACAGATTTGGGTCCATATTGACATGACAGCGTCACACGGTTGCTGCAGATTTGTCGGCTCACCTTCATGATGAGAATCTCCCCTTCCAACACATGACAATGACTGTGAAGGTCATTTGTGCACAGTGTCATGTTCAAGAAACCACTCAGAGATGATCTGAGCTCCGTGATATGTTGTTCTGTTATTATGTGGCGCATGTGTTTTTGATTTTGCTGCCATAGTGCCAGGTCTCTCTTGGAAATAAGATTTTTAATCTCAATGAGATTTTTACCTGGATAAATAAAGGGCTAATAAAATAAAATAATATAGTTCATTGTCCTGCTGGAAGCAGGCATCAGAAGATGGATAAACTGTGCTCATAAAGGGATCAGCAAGGTCGGGCACACTGCCACATTAAAACAATGCTCAGCTGGTACAAAGGGGCCTATAGTATGCCAAAATAGTGGTATTCTGAAACTAGCCCATCTGCTTCAAGGTTCATGTTGTGCGTTCTTATGCAGAAGAGATGCTCTTCACTGGACCATTTCCTGTAAACCCTACAGATCACTATGGGGGAAAGTCCCAGTAGATCATCAGTTCTGGAAAACCCAACTGGCACCTACAACCATTCTAGATTCAAAGGCACTTGCTTCACCTGTCTTCCTCATTCTGATGTTCATCTTGACCATGTCTACATTCCTAAATGCACTGAGTTGCTCTCATGCGATTGGCTGATTCGATATTTGTTTTAAGGACCAGTTGAACAGGTGTATCTAATGAAGTGCATAAAGTGTACAGCACCACTATGAAACGTTGAACACAAATTTTCCACCCTTAATTTACATTGTTGTTTTTTGTGATGTGTTTTGCTAGTTGACGATCAAAAACAAAAGCTGTCTGTGTTTTTAGTGGTAAATATTTCAATCATGAATCATGTCATTGTCCTGATAATGCACTATATTTGTAGTCTGACAACATTTCTTGTAAAGCAAATCCTGGCCTGTAAAAACGAAACAGTAAGAGGAAACATATTCCAAGAGCTGACAACGATCCCTCCTGACCTGTATGTAGTGATTTAAGGAAAGAAAGATACTTTCAACTTCCTTGTTTTTCCTAAAAGGAGGGAGAAAGATTCACAACATGTGTGGGAGGAGCTCTCTGTCCTGTAGTCTGCTGGCTTTAAGATGGTGTTAAAGCACCCATCACTATGATTAATTAAGTCCCATGAATATCCAATAAGTAAATATTGAATGTTGACATTCCACGGTAATTCGAACAAGAAGGAGGAGTGTCACATGATGTCAGCAGAGCACAGTGAAGGATGGCAATCTGATGTCTGCTGTCCTCTTTCTCTCTTCCTCCCAATCTTTCTCTGTTTCTGCTTTTAATTAGAATAATGCTTTAGTGCCACAACAATATAGGGCAACAAAATGAATTGCATTATGGTGGTCACAGCAGAACAGCGAAGCGGTTTATGGTACAATTTCTCAGCTTTTTCATAACTTTATAAACAAAAGTTTACCAAGTGATTTACAACTGCAGCAAACAGAAAAATGCAAATAGAAATGAGATTAGGGAGAAAAGAGATGAGAACAAGCAGCAGCAGCAGCAGCAGCATCAGCGCAAGAAATGAAAAGAATTATTGTGTGAGATTTTTTTCTATTTTTTTTTTTTTTTTTAAATACACTGATTGTATCAGCCTTAGCTCAACGAGGAGATACTCCAGATGCCCAAAGGCCTAGTTCTCTTTTAGACTAACTAACAAAATACTCCCTCATCAGCGTGCACAAACTGGGGCTGCAGCAGAGAACAAAGTCCCTTCCCCTAATTTAGACACCAGGCAATCACTCTCACTAGCCAAATTAATTTTTTGATATCTGAAATGGTCACTTTAGGGAAATCTTTATACACAGCAAGTGGCTAAGATTTGAAAAACGAAGAGCAAATACAAAGCCTGCGCCTAAGCAGCCCTGAGTAAGTGCCTGTCGAGACAAAACCGGACTCAGCAACCAGGGCTGAGTTCGGTTGCTGAGTCCTGCTGCCAGGAGGATTTTCTGCCATCATTCTCATTACTTCCTCTTAATGGTAGATGGGTATTTACATTTTCTTCAATGGGACGTGGATTTTATTGATTTGTTATGGATGGATTTTTTTCTTATTTAAGTCCTCATATCCATTATTATCCTCCCAGAGAAATTTGGTCTGCCCTCCTTCAGCTTAAATCCCAATTCCGGTCTTTAAAATACTCTCAAAAAGTTCAGATTAAGAATACAACTTTTCTGAAGAGCAACTACAGCTGCTCGAGCAACAGTTGGATAATGATATATAGAGAGGAGTGAAGAGTGAAACTCTGTATCCAATGTGCACTAATTGTTGCTAGATGGATTAACTGGATTGACTTATTAATGTGCTTATTAGTTAAATGCAGCAGTAAAGATGCAGTTCCTTATTATGGTTCAAATATATGTGTAGAATAAATGTTGAAGTAATTTAAATAGAAAAAAGTGACTAAAAATGGCAGATAAATGACAAGCAGTGGATTAAAACGTACTCCAAAAAATGCAGCAGCAGAATAGAGAAGAGGAGTGAAAAGTGCAGTACTCCAGTACCAGACCGAGAGACGAGAGAAGCTATAGCTGCAAAACCTCTGAGAACTGAATCAAGCAGCAGTGCCTGTTATTTGGAAATGGCTTTGAGTTCACTGCAAATTCATATTTATTTTGTTTGTTTGCAAAAAAAGAAGCATAAATGAGTGAGTTATTTCAAAGGCTACATGTTTATGGTAGATGAACGTGAGGACCTATGTGCCCTCTTTTAACGAAGGATGACCATGGTCAACAAACACTTGGTTAATGCAACTAAAGCCGCACTTTAAATGTGTCCCTTTGGATGCCATCTTGAGGATTAGGAGGAGGACAAGGGAGATTTTTGCTTTGTGTTTACCATTTTCTCACCACATTTCTCTCTCTCTCTTTTCCTTTTCTCTTCACGCCATCCCCGTCCTCTGTGCCATAAACCTCATCCTAAACCTCTCCTCGGGCTCCAGTACAGGATTGGGCAGTTGTACATGATCAGTAAGCACAGCTGTGAGCAGAGTGGTGGGGGAGAGGGGGTGGAGGTGGTGAGGAATGAGCCAGATAATCACCCCCAGTACGGAGCGGGACAGCTGACCGAGAAACGAATCTACCTCAGCAGGTACAATTAAACTCTTTGATTGTGTTGTTGCACTAATGATGTACACATGACGGGCCATTAGAATAACTGATTGCCATGTTCTGATCGCTGCACTGTAAAGCTTCACATCTCGGAGATTCAAGTTACACGAAACACCGTTTCAGCACAGGAACACCCAGCGTGCATTGCAACCTGCCTGCTTACAAGTCCAAACACCCTTTGTCTAGACATGCTGAGGTATAAGTGGAAATATTACTGTACCGTGAGGTCAGTAAACACTGGATTATGTAAGTAAAGTTCTCTAGCTGGACATAACACGTCCACGTCATCCCGGTGCTGGTAATTGCAGGGTATGTGGGAAGATTTAGCCTCTCATTAAATTTTCTTTGTAGAGTTGACAAAGTTTGTTGGCAGTCAGAGTCTAGTCACAGTATAACCACGCATACAAAAAGTACAGATAATTACCTCCAAGTTCTTACACTCGAATAATGGATGTGTTTAACCCCTGGTAAGCTTTTCTAAGTGGTCTATGAGAACTCAGTTATTGTAAGAAAGAAGTAACAATATTTACATAAGACAAATATTATTTACACGTAGGGGAAAAAGAGATAAAAACAGGAAAGAAAATTACAGAATAAAGCAAAAGCCATCGATAGCTATTGTGACTGCAGGTGTTAACATGTAACTTGTCTATATGCATATTTTTACAAGATAATATAGATGCTATGAATGTTTGAAGAGTGTAGTCTTGGGTACATTTTAAACCTTTATTGAAGTATTTATGTAACATTTTGGGAAATAAACTTTTAATTATTATATCATAAAGTGTTTAGCTTAAACATAAAGTGTAGTCATGTCAGTTGACTGTTATGCAAGTTCTTTGGGTTTTTAAACTTTGGACTGCAAAACATCCAATAAAAAACTAAATCTACTGTTTTTATACAACGATGTTTTGTTGATTCAGCAAGCCAGAAACAGTGAGTTAATTAGTGCTGGTAGGTGAAGTTTATTGCCTGTGGATGGAATGAGACTTACTGTTTCCACCATATCCAGTCTTTTACTTCACTCTGAGCTTTTTAGGTGGGTGTCACTTCATGTTTTATACACATACTGAGAGTGGTTTTCTTATCATACAACTCTTCACCACAAAAGAACTGATGCTTGGTTAGGCTGAAGCCAAAGGAAACTGCACCGGAGGCCTGTAGTGGTCTTCGCATGCAAATCCATCATCTGACACGATAGATGGGAAAAAGACTAACTGAACCACTAATTGAACCACCGAGCACCTGTTTTTAATTTCAGTTTTAGTGGAATCTGCTCATGATAATACGGCAAATAACTAATAAATTACCCCAAAAATTGCAAAGTTCCCAATGATGACTCCCCCAGAATAGTTGGCACTCAAGCTTTGCATTTTTATCTGGTAAATCGAATGATAAGAGGTCGTTGGCTCAAAATTATATAAACATGTTCTTTAAATGGGTAAGATGCCCGGCCTACTGGCTTGGATACGGGCATGGGATGTACGCTGCCAGCATCTCATTTTTGGTAAGCAGAACTGACATTTCCCAAAATGTCAAGCTAGTGCTACAATATATTTGTGACAACTCTCATACCATAATTTATTAGCATGGTATTGCCCTGTTTTTTCCTCCACTCAAAACTATACAGACATCCCAGGGTGTCACATGCTGCCATTTTATCCAAAGCTACTGTCATTGCAGTGCCCACTGGCATCGGTGATTTCAAGTACTGGCCAAGGCAACATTGGGATGTAAATTCATGGTCATGTTTGAAAAATAAGAAGGTCGGTTAGCAAGCTTATCAGCCAGAAGATCATAGCTCATGTTTATTTGGCATTTTAATTTTAGCTTAATTTTAATTTTAGTTTTAGTTTTAGTGGAATCTGCTCATGATAATAGGGCAAATAACTAATAAATTACCAAAAAATTGCAAATTTGTTGCCGTCTGTTGCTGTTTACATACGCAGAAAATCCAGTCGAACAGAAACTAATATTAAGTACTCAGATTAAATAGTTAATCTAAGTACTTAATATTGCACAACTCTGGGGATGTGAAACAGAGATTCAGAAATTCCTCCCTAAAAGGGACGTTGCTGCAGGACATTGAGTCGGCAGTCACTTGAGTCGAGTCCCTTACGGCAAAGAAATGTGTCACTGACCACTTGTCAGCGCGGACTGACTCAAACTGATTGCAACATGTCGGTAACATGTCTGCATTTAGAAATCCAACAGCAATTATTTGGAAACCTTCTCCAGTTTGTCTAAGACTGCAGGCAGTCTAAGTTGGACTGCAGCTGGTTGGAGACAAGCTGCCTCCAATCAAAGTGTTCACTGCAGCTATTTGCAATTGGTCACCAAATCAAAGGGCAACCGATTTGTTTCTAGTCACACTGAGGTTTTGTGCTTTTACTCTAGAGTGTCTGAGCCACTAGACTGCGATTTCAGTTGCAATATACCCACAGTATAATAATACATTAATATTAACACTATATTTTAAAAATAAAGTTAACCAGTGTGCTTCACTGTGAAACCAAGCAGTTCCATAAATGATGAGTCAGAGGTTAAATTGTTGCTCTGTTTACAAAACGGAGTATTTCACACCCTGTGAGTGATAAGAGTTATAAACCAGCCACAGGCTGCACACTGATTATAAACCTTAAATAGGAGTTGATTTTTCCTACATGATTAAGTGTGTTTGCACTGCTACAAGTAAAAAGGTTTAATAATGCTGCTCTGTAAGAGAGTACTGTGTCCATGTACTTTTCTCTGTGCTCAGGCTGACAGCCCATCAGTTAATTGTGCTCATAATGAAAGCCCAGTCTCAAATATAACATAAATCTCTTAACTCTAAATTCACTTCCTAACCCTGAAATAACCTCACTCATTACCCTCATGTAACCTCAGCTCTTATTCCAATCACCACTACAAACCCAAGGCCTAATCCTAAAATAAACTCTCAAAGAAGTAAAGGCATGTTCACACTGTGGAGGATTTTTCTAATCTTTATGTGCTTGTGGGACATTTGGTCCTCATTAGTAAAGATATGTAAGAACACACACGTGCTCTTTCTCTCTTCTCACACACACACACATGCTGTATTCTACTTCAATCATGTTCTGACATGGGACCTAGGAGCTACAGTAACAGTTCATCACCACAGGTGTAATTGAGAATGAGTCATACAAATGAATGCTGTGGTGAGAGTAGCCTACAGGTAATCTGGCTATAAACGGCACGAAACCCACTCAGGTTCTCTTCGTCTCTCCCTTCATAATCTCTCCTGCTCTTACACTCTGTGACGGTGATCCTTCTTTCTTTGCTTTCAGTAAACTGCCATCTTGGGCAAAAGCATTTGTCCCTCGATTTTTCTACGTTACAGAAAAGGCCTGGAACTTCTACCCATACACCATCACAGGTGCGTGTTTGCCTTTCTTTGTGTTAAACACGGGGTTATTTTAACCTAAATACATTATACAAAGCTTGTTTACTGAAAACAGATGCTTTTTCAAGTGTCATCAAATATTCATAACTATGTATGCATGTATTCCCTTGCGGTAAATTGCATGTGTGTGGGCGCAATTTCATGTTCAAGGACACGAGTTACTAATGCTGTTTTCTCCCCATCTATATTGAATGTCCCCGGTGCTGCAGAGTACTCAGTAAGTATTCTCACACATCATTTACTGTACATGAATGCAACAGAGCTCATCTCTTTCCAGTATCAGAGGATCTAATCTGCAGCCTGCTTTCACACTATCGCTGCCCCTCAACCCATTTTTCCTCTTTGTCACCCTGTAGGTATCATTCCTCCCCAAGTTCAGCATCCGTATTGAGACAAGATTCGAGAACAACAACGGTGATAACGATAACGTGAGTATCGTAAGAGTGGGGTTGTGAGAGGTGAGAAAAATAGAGTGATTAGAGACGAGGGGGAGGAGAACGACAAGGGTCTGGAGAGAAATTGCAATTTTCTCTGCAGCGCTACAAAAATGTTCATCAAATTGATGCGCCCATTACAAGGAAAACAAGCAAGGCACGAAATGCAGTATTGGCAGATCTATTAACCAGACATGCAGTGTGCTGATCATGGCTGCCACAATGCATTTTGTCCAACGCACGCAAAGACACACACGGACAGAAAGTCACCAGCAATTGCAGCTCTGTCTGGCACTTGTGTTTGCCTGGTGTAATTGAGAAAAGTCAAGACATGAGATGCAAAAAAACCCCCAAAAAACACATGCATAGATCCAAGAGTTGTTTCTTGGGCTGTGAATCCAGTGAATCTAGTTTTATGAAATAGTGTAACCTGAATAGTAGTTTCAGGTTACACGAGTTTACTCCAAACAGTCACATTGCTGTTTGAGTGTCAGGCACATACATGCACACTGACATGTGTTTTATACACTTGGGGGGAACAAATTGAGATGCCTTAATCTTTTAAGTTGGTAATTTGTTAGCAAACAGCTGTTTATTTACACATCAAAGGTTACAGAGCAACGCTGTCAGCCAATTAGTCGTGTTGCTGCATGGCTAACTGGTGTATGTGATTAAATAATCACTCAGTTTTGCTCAGTTTTTGGTCTCTACCACCTTCTCAGTGAAATCTTTCCCCTTTTTTTTTACCACCACAGACAGGATAAAAGATGGATGTAGCTACCGTGACATCACCCACTGGTTTCTGATGTCTTGCTTTGAAGCCTCAAGATGAGCGTTTTCGCTGTTGCCATCTTGCAACAAACAGATGTGACGAGGAGGGGCGGGGTTTGCCTGTTAAACTGCCTGTTGGCTAAAAATTTGTGATTAGCAAGTCATCAGCCTATGATCGTGCAGTTTCATACTGCAGATACAGATTTGAAATATAGTATGACCGAGATTTACAGACTTTTTTTTATATAATGTGACCCAAAATGAGTGGCCAAACCCTTGAATTCAGCAGAAAAGTGTTTACAGAAGCTTCTTCGTATTGACTTCTAAAGGACTGGAAGTCCTGTTTTAAAACCACAGCTATCATCATCTAGTGGCCTTCAGATAGGACGCACAGTTAAGGCACTTAAAGTGTTGGCTTAGTTTTCCAACCTCGAAGCAACATCCATGTTTTATGTTGTTTATGGTAGTTTAAAGTTTAAGTATTTACATTACTTTAGCATCTTCCTTTCATAGTGCTTCTTATTGTTACTCTGGGATTAATCCATTACTTGGCATGTGGGGCAACTCTTAGATATGTGTGTCTAGAAGGAAATGTGAACAGATGAATGCAACCCTAACCCATTGATTCTCAAAGTTTGTCTAGCATGCCCAGCTTCAGAAACAAAAATACCACAAATTATATTTATTTAAGTCGGCTTCTCTCCATATTTTTCCCCGTCCTCTACACCACACTTGCAAACTCTGCCCCACAGTTTCAGAACTACTGACCTGACCTAACTGTTGTAACAGTAAACATAGATACCAACTCAGTACAGCACTCAGTCCACAAGCCTGCACTCGTTTGTATTCTCACACAGCCTCTGAATAACACAAAACAATTATCATTTCATTTACTATCATTTCTAAATATCATTAGTCAGATAACTTTAACTACACATCACGTAGTCTAAATACCCACAGCCTGATTAAAAGAACTGAATGAAAGGAACTATTTATGCAAGCATTAAATTTATTCCAGTTCAAATTCATTTGCTGAGCAGATTTTATCCTAGAAATAATTTGACACTTTCTCTTTCTGCCACTCTTTCTAACTGCAAAATACAGATACTCTCCCAGTAGCTAGTAAGACAGATGGCCAGGCTGCATATTGAAAACAGCTTGTGTGTTTGGTCATATTTGTTGAGCCCCATTTGAAAAGCTGCATTTGAAATTATCTGCTGCTTTGGGGGAAAAGAAGCAACTCCTGCTACACTTGTCTAGTGTTACTGGGGTGTTGAAGACACTTAGATTTAAGTGTTGTGAACCTAACACTATCAACATGTGCACGCATGCGGGGATGGCAGGAATGAGAATGGAAAGAAAGGATGCTGAGTGAGGAGGCGGGATCGTGGGGTGACATTACTGAGTAGCTCCATGGCCGCAGCTGGAAGGAACGCCAGGCTGCAGCACCCGGAAAATGAGCTTGCTGGACTTTATTATGTATGAAACTGCCAATCAGACTTATTTACTTATTTACTCCAGATCGTTCCCGCTCACTTTAACCCCTGCTGTTAGTGTACTTCCACATTTCCCAGGGAAATATCATACTTTTTACTCAACTGCACTTATTCACCCGCCTAAGTGTATGCTTTACAAATCAGGCTTTACATACAAAGCATGTGGAGAGATTACAAAATACCATCCTTTTACAAAGCAGTGCATACAATTTGAGCTAAAAAAAAATATCAATTTGGACCGCATCCATTCATTTTCTGGAGTTTGGAGACTATCCCAGATGACAGTGAGCAATAGGCGGGGTACACCCTGGACAGGCTGCCAATCAATCACAAGGAAAGAAGGAAACAACACCTTGGCTAACAGCCACACTTGATTTAGCCTAACATGCCACCTAAAGACCACCTAAAGAAAACACAGAAGGCCCTCCAACCAGGAGTTTCACACCCAGAACCTTTTTGCTGTGAACTATTAACACTGAACACTTAGTTATCTACATTTTTTTTTCAGTTTTTTCAAAAATCCCAAACATTTAATGCTTTCAGGGCCTCATATATATGAATAGATGGTAGTTTTTCTTGCATGCCCTTATGACAGTTTTGGTGTTTACACAATTCAATTGACAATCGTTACGACACCGTGAGAAAGCCCTCAGCACCTTGTAGAAGGCAGCACCAAACACGCAGCTAACACAACACATTCCATAAAAGGGAGCAAGACCTTGTGAAGACACAGACTAACAACAACACCGCAGGAGCATAGCGGGCTATTATTTTACCCCAGGTTTTTCTTATTTGTTAGTTTTCAGCTGTGAAATGAACAACTCCAGTGGGGCATTAGAGCAAATTTTAAACAAGGTCAGATAAAAGTGCAGTCTCGTCTCTTTCTCCCTCTCTCTCCAGGTTTCTTCCATTCTCTCAAGGAAAAGTGTACGTGGCTCTCATAACTTTTTTTCCCCCCTCTCTTTTAATATCCCTCATATGTCCTTGTTTTTTTCCCTCATCCCCCGCCTCTGCTCTCTATCTGTTCTCTCCTCTGTTTGCACCAGTGTGATTTGCTCCAAGAGCCTCCGGGTGGGATATAGTGAGGGGTGTTATGGTGTGTGACCTCCGTTTTCTACACTGTTACTCATCTTCTCTTAGTCCCGCTCTTTGCCGAGTGAGTGACTGTACTTGTGTGAGACTACGGGTGGGTGTATGTGCGTCTGCTGTCATTTAACTGTGTGACCTCCCCCATCTGTTTGGATGTAGGTGTTTGGGGACAAGCCAACCCCAGCAGAGAATGTGTGTTTCCTGGATATCCTGAGTGACCCCATCCCTGAAAAGCACTACAAAGAATCAGAGGTACTCACTGCACTGGCAAAAAACACACAAACATGGGCATATGCTTCACAGAGGTCCAAACAAATGACTGTGAACAAAAAAAAGTTGCTTTTCTGATTTTCTTTCTCTTCCAAATGGAAAACTGTGTGATTGCTTTCTAAGAATAGTTCAGCATTTTGTGAAAAAATAAATAGGAGACTTGGTTTAATGACAAGTAGCCAAAACTGTAAGCTTGCTTAATTCAAACATACACGCACTAACTTTGCTTTGGATTTTGGCTGCTTTTTCACTAATTCTCAGTCCAGTCCTTGTACGTGACCATTTTCAGAGGTATTTTTTTCTCTTCAACCATTTAACACTGAACTATGAATCATTCAAGCATAAAAAAGCCACCAACCTCAAGGGATGAATCAGTGTTGTGTCTACACGTAATAGACAATTCAGCAAAGAACCAGTTTTAAATTGCATCTTTAGGCACTTTGTCACTAGCAGCCTGTCAATTTGGTCTCATTTCTTTAGTGAATCCATGAAAAATACCAAAGATATCACAGTTTGACAGTCATGAAATAATATTTTTGCAACTACAAGGTGATTATCAAAGAGCTATTAGCTGAAAACTTAGCATGGTGTGCAGTGTGTTCTTAAGCAATTTGAGGAAACTGGACACGTGTAGAACAAAAGAACATACTTTGCATCTAAAAAACTATATGCAGCAGATGAACAGCATGTAAAATTTCATCAAGAAATAGGATAAAACCCAGACTTGGCACAGGTCCTGAAAGATTCGGTTCAATTAAATGTTATTTATATAGTACCAAAATACAACAATGGTCACCTCAAGGCACTTAATTTAACAATTTATTAACAGAAAGACAATGGCAAATCCCTATGAACATGCAAGATGCATCTGGACCTTCAGTTGATCAATCTACTGTTCACTGATACCTCATTAGAAATGGTCTCAGTGGAAGTGTGGCTGTCAACAAGCCATTGTTAAGGAAGCAAAAACAGAGAGAAAAGGCTGAGGTATTCCTAAATCAGTGACAAGAGGTCTGATGGAGTGATGAATCCAAATTTAAAATCCTCGGTTCAAACTGTCGTCGATATGTACAGAGCAGATCAGGAGAGAGGTCGGTGTCAGCCATCTGTAAAACATGGTGGAAGCGCTGTCATGGTTTGGGCTGCATTTCAGCCAGTGGTGTTGGGGATTTTATCAAAACTGATGAAACTTTGAATGATGAAAAGTCTGATCAGATCTTAATCCACCATGCAGTACCATCCATAAAGTGTCTGATTGGCAACAGCTTCAGTAATCTCAAAAACACTGCCAGTGCAGTTGAAGCACACCTGAATAGAATAACCAACAATGAAACACTATCGTTCATGGACTGGCTTCCTTCCCGGACCTCAACATTATTGAAGAAGCGTGGGATAATCTTGACAGAAAACGAAACAACAGGCAGGTCGATTCCTGTATTTCCATTTATCTTTGCACGTCTCAATAAATACAAATTAAATCATTTTTAATTACTGGCAAGCATGCAACTAACTGAACAACTCCACCCAACAATCATATTAGTTTAACTGGAGGAATCAACATATACGGGCATTTCCACTTTCAAAGCCAAGAAACTTCACACAAAAGAGGCCAATAAAACACTTTAGTGACTTAAGTTTGAGTCTCAGCTGGGGAGAATTTTTCACACGTTGCAATGAAGAAACTTGATGACAATGATAGAAAAGATAAATCCTTTGAAACAAACATTAGAGAGGTGATATAAAACTCTTTTTCTATGTGCCAAGACCTGCCTTATCTAAAAAATGCATTCTGCATGCATTTCTTCATATGCCCACTATAGGCTGATTCTCTTAAACCCACAGCTATAGGTCAGAACAACAGCTCATACGAATGATCTATACGGTTGTTTCCTCCTGTGGAACAGTCTAAAATTTGCTCTAACTTGATGTATCATTTTATTATTTGTATTTTGCATTGATCAGATTGTTGATTACTGACACTAGTGGGGGTTTGTTGTTGTTGTTGTTTTCCCTGTGCTGATTTTCCCACTTCCTGACTTTATATTAAGCCAAGACTCTACTCAAACAGACATTTAAGTCACATCCAACTCAAAACACTGTCTTTTAAGTGATAATGGCTCATAATGCATAGTGCATAATATACAAACAATGATCCACTAAGAAAAAAACACATACCTGTTTTTTTTTTTACTTTACTGCCTTTTGTTTCTGCTTCTAAATAAATCAGTTACACACACACACACACACACACACACACACACCTCTGCCTCACTGCTTATTTTCATTCTCTCTCCTCCAAGGTTTAACACGTCTTTACATGTGCATGCTACATGAGCACACCAATCAATTATATTAAGTGACAGGGTGAAATAAAAGATCACAAACCCAAACACTTGCCCAGCATTCTTTCATCAGATTCATAATGTGTGTTATCACACTCCTCTTGTGGGATGTGTTGTGCAACATGCTGCTGGCACCTCCACACACAGATATTGTCACAGTTTCTGCAGACACAGCTTTTACATCACACTGTTTACTCTGTACAGGACCTGAGTCTGTGGCAGTCAAGTAAAACTGGCCGAGGACCTCTGGAGAAGGGCTGGAGGGACAGCCACAAACCTGTCATGTGCTCCTATAA
The DNA here is from genome assembly GCA_015106755.1 of Etia nguti. NCBI lineage: Eukaryota > Metazoa > Chordata > Actinopteri > Cichliformes > Cichlidae > Etia > Etia nguti. The sequence continues at coordinate 23,748 of VUQG01011612.1, forward strand.
GAGGGTGGAGTGCAGCTTTGAGGTCTACGGCTTCCAGACCAGGACAGAGGAGTTCATACATCGAGTAAGATCGGACTCTTTCCCTTTATGGTTAATTCCTTTGCTATTGTAACGTGACTGGGTCGAGGAGACATCACAGTCTTCCTCAATGCCATTTGGTCATTTATTATATGAATGTGCCATGTGACACAAATAAATCACTACCACATTAATTTTAAGACATTAGCATAATTGCCAGCATTAACGGCAAGAAGGCTGCTGGCGTCAAATGACCTCTGATCCGTATTATATTTTACAAAACGGTAAGAAAACATCTGTTTTTCCACTTTTAACAAAGCATAGTTGGAAGTTAGCGGAAGAAGTTGTACAGCTGGTGGGAAGAAAAAAAACACTTTCACAACATTTATCCTCTGCAATGAGGCAAAGCAATGAAGCGTGAAAAGAAAACAGAAGCACCAGCAGCTAAACTAGCAATAATGCCTTTTAACCCACCCCAACGCTGTCAGTGAAGAGCAAGAGTGTTTGGTTTGTGGCTCTATTTTTTTTTACAAAGCCAAGCAAAACAGATGAAACTAATAGTAAATGCATCGCACTCATAGTCTTTTAACCTAATGCTACAGTCACACTAGGCAGAGCAGCATTACCAAACAAAACTTGATTGTCTACATACATAGAAATTCCCAATAACATACATTAACATTAACTACTTACATCAAGAGCAAAAACCTCAGAGATTTTGTGACCAAAAAAACAAAAACTTCCTCCAAAAACAGTCACATACTTGCTGCGATGACAGCGATTTAACATCGGTGCAACATAGGTGCTCTGCAACCTCGCTTTTATATACCAATGCAACCAGAATTGAGTCCCCTGTTGCAAAGAAACGCGTCGCAGACGAGGTGCACAGGTCGCAGAGGACTGAGTCAGGTTGATTGCAACAAGGTTGGCAATCCATCTGTGTTCATTCATTTGAAAACCATCACCATTAGAGAGGTTGCAGTTGCTCCGATTCGGACTGCGATTGTTTGGAAACAAGATCCTGAGCAATCAGCTGAGCGATTAAAAGTGGTTGCAAGCAGCTACTTGCAGCAGTTGGTCACCCAAACGTTGCAGGAGTTGGTCGCTGCAACTACTTGCAAACTGTTGATAAATGTAAAAAAATGAAATACAATAACTGAGCAACTAACATTTAAATGAGTCCTTAGCTAGGCATGGTAGACCACTTTTATTCACACACAACAATGCCAGGGGATCTGCTGTGCAAGATGGCCACTGGAAGCGACTTAAGGTTCAGTGTCGTGCCCAAGGACACTTTGGCACATAAAAGGTCCAGCGACCGAGCCACCAACCACGATTGGGCAACAACCTCTACAACCAGAGCCACATCCACCCGCTCCCAGCCTCCTTAAATAAATCCTCATTTATCTCAGCTGTAATCTCATATGTTTGAATTAATTACACAAAGGCATTGTCGTGATTTTGACACTGATTTGCTGTAAAATCATTTTAAAAGCAGCATTTCACACACGACTACACACAACAGCTGTAGCTTTTTAATTACATTTCCTTCCCATAACACGTTTTTGTTTTCTGTGTAATTGCAGAACATACGAGACATTCTCCTGGTTGGCCACCGGCAGGCAGTGGCATGGATAGACGAATGGCACGGTGGGTCAAAATTACAGTAAACTGCTAAATTTTATATTTCACAGATATGAGATAATCTATTCTGAGGAGCGCACTTGTACTTGTACTTTGCTGTTGTTTTACCCTCGATCTACAGCCTGTGAAATTAAATATGTATCTTCCACTCTGTTTCAATGCACGCCTGTGTTTATGCACTGTTCTCCCCACAGGGCTCTGTTTGGAGGAGGTGAGAGAGTATGAGCGGACGATGCAAGAGAAGACCAACAGCAAAGTCAAATGCAGCCAGAACAGCACAGGTGAGTTCTCAGCTTCTGACCTGCACTGTACTGAAATACCACAGAGGAGGAAAGAGGAGGAGGGGGGACGGGGACGGGGAGGGGCATAATAGAGCTGGATGTGAGAGCAGTGGAGATGGAGGACTAGATGGAGGTGAAAAAAAGGGGAACATGAAGTTTGAAATGTATATTTGTGCTCTACAATTGTTAATTTCACACCGTAATAACCAAGAGATGTACAGAGGATGTTTTCAGGTATTATTTAAAGCCTGGTACGTTATTAGATGCTGTCAACAAACTGCAAACACTATGAATAAATAACCATGTAATACTGGCATGCTTGAACAGATATTGGTTGCACCACTAGTGCCTTCGCTGTGCCCTACAAGTACCCAGATGGCTGGAGTACATCTGTGGGAGAAAAATGGGAAAGGAAGAGCAGTCAGGAGGCATTTCACAACACAAGGAGCAGTGAGGAGGGAGAGACAGAGGGTGTATGCCCAGAAAAGGACGACAGAAAGACAGATGTAGTGTGTGTGTGTGTGTGTGTGTGTGCGCGCGCGGTTCGGGGCGGGGGGTGGTGGGTATGAAGGCTCATGAAGTGATAATGCCACTGCGTCTGTCTGATAAACAGTGTAATGCAGCCACCTGCTGAACTCTCACCATCACGAGCCCTCTCAACATAAATAACCGACCATTGCAGCACTTAGCTGCAAATGTCAGACCTAGTGGGGGTATGGGTCTGGGCATATGGTGTGGGTATGTGTGTGTGTGTGTGCGAATGTGTGTGTGTATTGTGCATGTGTGTGTGTGTGTGTGTGTGGGGTCAACCTGCCACCTGCTGGTTAGTCTGGTGAACCTCGGTTGGCTGTGGGAGATATCAAAGGTAAAATTCCCCAATATGGCCTGTAGCATCTTGCTGCCTGTGCTCTCTCTCCTTCTCTCCCTCTGTGCGTTATGATGAGACACATCAAGCTGCAACAAATCTGCAGTCATTGCTCAACCTGCTGCAGCCTGCTCCACTGCCGCGGCCCCCCTACAGGCTGAAAGCTGCCACTGCATGCAGATCTGCACAGACTGAGGAATTGTTTTCATTTCATTCATCTGGTGTAATAAAAGTAAACTGATGTCATTTACTCTAGTCAATTGAATGAAAAGGCGAGTGTGTGAGCTGAATGACGGGCAGGGGAGATTCAAGCAGCGGAAATTTAAGATCCTAAATACGCTCACAGTTTTCCCTTTTTCCTTCTGATTTATTTTCCTCTCTTTAACCGTTTTCTTGCTGGATGTATCTGTGTGTCTCAGATTCAGGGGTCGGCCCTCGTCCTGCGTTTTCTCGCTCCATCTCTGTGACAGATGAGCGCAGCCTTAAGAAGATGGGAGTGACCACTGCAGCTGTACCTGACCCCTCCCCTGTAACACACAGTCCCATTCGCCTGAACTCAACCCCCGAATGACGCCTCTCTCTCTCTCTCTCTCTCTCTCTCACACACACACACACACACACACACACACCTTGCACAGTGCAAACACAACTCAAATACAGTGTCAACATTCACTAGAGTCATGTGATGTCATCTCTCAAATATGAACACACCCATATGCAAACACGAGATCCAACAGACACCGTTTTTGGGGAAAATGCTTTGTTGCTTTCTAGAGCAGAGTATGATATCAATACCTTCTTCTTCTTCTTCCTCTTTGCCTTAAGTTACTGGTTCTAGCTCAGGGAAAAATTACTTCACTGTTGTTTTTGTATGAAAATTGTGAGCTGTAGAAATGTTGATAGGGAGATCTTGTTACCTTTGGAGAGAGCCGAGCTTGATGTTCTCTCTGTTTTCTGTCTTTGTGTTAAGCTAAACTAACTGGCTGCTGGCTACAGTTTCTAGTATCGACCTCTTCATCTAACTCTCTGCCAAAAAGCAGCACAGAGCAGTTCCCAAAATACTAAACTATTCCTCTAGCACCACCTAAGAATTATTCATGACTTTTTACTTTGTTGATATGAAGTATGTTACAGAATGCTGCTCAAATGCACAAGAACACACAAGCGCCTTGCGTCTACTCAGACATTTTCTACAAATAACCTTCAAGTGTCCTCGACAGATTGTAAACACGGTGCATTTCAGCACTTTCTCTCAGTTCCTCAGTTAGAGTGGAGTGCAGGACCCCCAGCAGGGCTCTCCGATTGTTTCCGAGCCCCCAACCAGCAGCGTACAGACAGATGCATAAGGAGTTTAATAGAGTGGATCTAATGAGAGAGCATGAGAGAAGGGGGGTGGGCTGTCAATGCAATGGATCAGCTCCCCCTCCCCACCTCAGCCAATAGGTCAGACCAGGTGTATTGACAGAAGGTAGTGAGGCATTGTATTGGTTCCTTGATCGCTTAGCTGAGTGTTGGGCCAAACGCGAGCTAAACTTCAATTATGTATCAATGGGATGAGCATTTATAACATTATTAGCTCATGTACATTTAAAAGGAGACTGGGTTCTTGTCACTGGGTATTAATTATGAAAACTGAATAGATATAAGTTGTATGATAAAGTGTTACATACTGCTGTTGCTTTTTTTGTAAAATTACTGAATTTTTAAATAGAAATGGATGGAAAATCATATAGATGTTACACTGTATAGTCTTTTATAATGGCTCTGATTAATAAATACAAATTCTCTCTAATGTGATGATTCAGCTGTGTCATGTTTAAGCAAAAAAAATGGACTCAATCCGCACATTATCAGCCATGTTTGATCAGTATTGATCAGCTGCTGGTATATCACAGACCTCGCATGTAATCTACTCACCAATTTCATACGCGTGTGCCATGTGGAAGAACCAGCTCGAGCAGCGGCGGACGTGAAAATATTCACGCACTCAGTCCAGCGTGGCGTGAAGACGTTTGCCTGATTGCTTCACAGATGAGGTGGGTGTGTGCGGATGTCTTGTCACTTCATTGTCACTTTATTATTCAAGACTTCAGGACAAAAGCGAGGCTTGTCATGGAGAGACTTGAAAGTTCCCCTGATTGACAGACATGGCAGCTTGCTTTGAATGGCACGCCAAATAGCTCGCATTATGGGGCTCATTATGGCTTCTTTTTATCCATACAAATCAAGAGCCAGCATGACAATTTGTTATTAGATTCCCAACAAAGTGCTGCAGACGTGCTGTCACATATACACACAAAACACGTAAGTACATACGCACAAAAAAAGAAAAAAATCTTCTTCCCTATTGTCTCTTTTTACAGTAGCAGCAGGGGGCTGATATGAAAGCGCAAGTGCTCACCACAGCTAGGAGGGTTAACAAGCACTGCAGAGGGAGCACAAACTTCTGGGTGCACTGCACTAACATCACCTCTGTCTCTCTCACTTCTTTGTCTTTCCCATTAAATTTTCTCTCTCATTATTACCGCCGTCACAGCTCTCCTCCATCCTACTCCTTTATACTCGCTTCCTCATTCTTGAAATCTCCCTTGATCTTATTTCTTTCACCTCTCTTTATCTGTGTGTCCTCATCTTCATTCCTCAAGAGGGCCTCTAAAGAAGATGTACTGGGCTCATTTTATGGAAATGTTCCCCATGGTGCATTATCATAGATCCTGGCCCTGTAGTGCTGAATCACCCAGCCGTTCCCAGTTCACCTGTCAGACCCCACAAGCAGCACGGTCGAAGAAATACGCGACGTTCTCCAGAGCCGCACCGCCGCCGTCCCGCAGACTCGGTTTTGTGGAGCCTTGAGCTGGACGCCACAACGATAAAGGCAGGAAAAAAGCACAGTGGGGAGAGAAACGGGGCTAAAGGATTGGGAAATGGGAAAGCAGTTTGAGCAGCGGTTTGTTTCTGACAAAGAAAAGCATAAAAAGCTTGTGTGTGGTTGCAGGCCATGTGTGTACACAATTTCTCCTGAACCTTAATGGTATTTTGCTTAACCACACTGATGAACGAGCTTCTGCTCCAGATCGATACACGCCCTCCATACGCTACACAGACAGTAATGCAACTGCCTCATTTGTCTGACGTCGTGGTGTGTGCACGAGTCCCCGTGATATTTTACTCATGTTGTGGGGACATAATGTGCGTACTCAAAACGAAGGGCAAAAAGCAAGCCCCCGTGATGTCATGTTTTAAGGTTGGGGTATCGTTCGGGTAGGCAGACGATCGTTACAGTCAGATGAGTGCATGTCACCGTGATTTGAAGTTATCGATAAACGACTGCGTTCGTTCCCCATTTCCCGACCGTGCAGTAACTTACTCAGACATTAAACGAGAATAAGCATTAAGCTTTGCCATTTAACATGTCTAACTTAATCTTAATCCACACACCAACACTGACTTGATAAAGGCTTATTGTGGTTGTGTGTGTGTGAGCACGAGGTTTGTAAAGATATATATTCTCCACAGAATGGATGTTAAGTGAATCAAAGGGCCAGTTGGTCTCCATAAATGTTATCATAAGCATATTTACCTCCCATTGTGTTGCTATCATTGTTTGATATGTCATGTGAGTGTGCTTCTGCGTGTGAATTCCCATGGGTACGCAACTCGCATGAGATTAAACGGTGAGGCCAAGATGCTTGCGTTCCCTCATTAAAGGGTAAGCAATACAGTTTTTAGCTCACTCAACCACCTAAAAGACTTTAAATCCTCCGCGTATTAAGCCTTACCACTGGGAACCCAATTTGTAACCTCTGCCCAGTAATACGTTAACTGGACTTTATCTGGGGACAGGCAGAGTGTAAAATTCATACAGTATCTGAGTGAACTAATTGAGCCAATTAAGAAAGTGAATATGGATTACTGTGGGACTGTGAACACACACAATCCCTCTGGAATAGAGTTGGAGACCACTGCTTTCACGCGATAATGATTGTCATTGCAAATGGATGGCGGTGCAGGGTCTCGAAGCGCCGCACGACAACACTCCGGCTGGCCGTGCATTTACACTGATGTGTTTTCATTAGTGCAGCAGCAGCTGATCCCAGGGCCGCTATTCTGGGCAGTAATTAATTGCACGCGGGTAAAGGAAAAGTCAAGGATAAGTGTTAAAAACTGTTCCCCGCCGCATACATACGCTTACTTCACTCATAAACACAGAGGCAGCGCTCATTTCTCACACAAACACACATTTGCTGGAGGAAACAAAAGACGAACGAGTATAAACAAGAAGATACGCAGCAGAAACTTGCACAAAAATAAGAGCCTTGGGTACTTCATGCTTTAAATATCTTAATCAGCAAGCGCATAAAGTCTCCCAATTTTAATTGCACCGCCATGACTATTAATTACATAACAGCCATTGCAGTCAGCATGCCCATATGTTTGCTAATGGGAAAGGATGGATTAGAATAGTGAGTGGAATACATTAGAATACAAAGGATTTTATTGATCTACAAAGGTAGAATTACATTTTTCCTGCAGCATGTACATACAAACAATAATGGTTTTTTCTTTGTGTTTTTCAAAGAACAACGTTGCAAACAAATGGCAGGAGACACTTCATAAGCTGAAAGAACAATAAACCACCATTATTGTAAAGAAACTCCAGAAGATATGATTAATGTAAAACAAGAGATGCTTCAGAGACCCTACAGAAAAAGTGCTGTACTCCTGTGAAACAAAATAATGTATACTTTATACTTTATTGATCCCCGTGGGGAAATTCCTGCATTTAACCCATTCACTCAGTGAAGCAGTGGGCTGCCATTGGGCGCCCGGGGAGCAGCGTGTAGGGACGGTACCTTGCTCAGGGGTACCTCAGGGTAGCCGTTCAGGGGAATCGAACCCCTGACCTTCCGATCACGGGGCCAACACTTTACCTACTGAGCTATCCCTGCCCAGTGTTTTTTTTTTTGTCTTTTTTGTTTGTTTTTTTTTAATAATAATGTATACTTTATACTTTAAAAGATGCTTTAAACAGTGGGCTCAAGGAAAAATACGTTTTTGTTTTAAAACCGAGATGCTTTCTGTCATATTGAGGGGACATCTGGCTTAGAAGTGGACTAAATTTTGATCTGCAGCTATTTCTGATGAGCACCAAGTTATATTTTTGTATTGCAGCTACCACGATTCCTACTGTTTTCTGCTCCGTGCAGTAGAAAATATTAAATAATTACCTGTACTCACAATCAGAGATGGGCAGTAACGCGTTACAAGTAACGTGTTACTGTAATCCGATTACTTTTTCAAGTAACGAGTAAACTATTGGATTACTATTGCAAAAAAAGTAATTCGATTACTGTTACTTTCCCGTAAGCACGCTGCGTTACTGTGTTGCTAAACCGCGATTTTGTTTGTGAGAGTGTCTCATGACAATGACGCAAGCGCGTGCGACGTTCGTGGTAACAGACGTGTGCAGATGAACAATGAATAATATATCCAGTGCAGGAGAGAGTATGACCGTGCAGCTTTAGAAGCATGGAAGTACTGACCTTACCTTACACTGCCACGGGAATGTGAAATTCACAGAGAAACCTCCGGATCCTCCCACTGACATGACCGCTGCAGCACCGGGCAAACCTCCACCTGCTCCACTCCTGCTAAACAGGTGAAAATAGATTTAAGAGCGACAGGACTCAGTGCCGCTGAGTCTTTGATTTTATTTATTTTCCGCTGTGTTTTACTTGCATCTATTTGAAAGAGTGAGTGTAAACACAAAATATTATTTTATTTTATATGTTGGAATATGCAGAAAATAGGTTTAAATGTTAACAAATTTCTTCAAGTCAAAGACTGTTGCATATAATTTAATTTTTGCTTGATGCAGTGTGCATAAAATTAAAAGATTAAAACTAATAAAACAAGTTTTAAAAAGAGACTTTTTCATTTGATTCAATTTTATATGATGGATTATGCAGAAAAAATAGAACTGGGCTGAAAGGTCTGTGGCTTTATTACCTATTTAGGTTGTGTATCATGTTTTTAAACAGTAACTAAGTAACTAATTAGTTTTGAAAATAAGTAATCAGTAAAGTAACGGGATTACTTTTTTGGAGAAGTAATCAGTAATTAGTTACTAATTACTTTTTTCAAGTAACTTGACCAACACCGCTCTCAATGAAGTATTTACATTGTATGTTCTACTGTTGTTTAACACAGGTTTGCTTTCTGTTCAATATGGGGTTTTTTAAACTGTGAGTTCTAACTACATATAAAATAACTAATTCTGTATCTAAGTCTAAGGAAACCGTAGCTGTGACAGTATCGATCAGAAATCGCTGCCGAGAGTCATTGTGCAGTTGATTACAAACACATTATGTAGTAACACAACTTGTTTGAATCACATAATATTGGACGCCTTGTTCATCTAGTGGCCTGTACTATAAAGCAAGTTGAACATATGCAGGAAATCTTCTCGTTATCTGGCTCCACTTACGCTAACGACCACAATCAGGGTAAGTGGTCACACAGAGGTGGTTATCAACTCAATAAGTCAATCCAGGGTTTAGCAATCCAGCTATGAGTGCTTTCATGAAAGTGGTCGTGTTGGAAATATCTGACCAATAACAAACATGGCCAGGTCTGCTGGCAGCAGAAAGACAGATTTTAATACAAAAAATATGAAGAGGTTAAACACATAATCCACGCTGAAAGCAGCAAAAGGTGCTGGAGACTAATTTGTGTCAAAGGAAATGTATCAAAGGCGCTGTTTGAATATGTGTACGCTTCAGTCAGTAAGACTAGAAGAGACCTCCTATATTCATGAAGTCTAGCCTATCCGAAGCCAGAAAGCTGACAAAGAAGCCAAAAATATATATACATAAATCCAAACTTGATTAGAATCTACATTTCTTACTAATGCTCTTCTGGGAAAGACAAAGACGTTAGATTCTCTTTAAAAAACAAAACAAAACAAAAAGAGCAAAAAAAACTCTGCATGCATGCAGAGAAGAGCACAGTACATGTCAACAAAAAAGGGAAACAAACCAAAGCAGGGTAAACCAAGACACAGCTGAAAATAATTAAGACATTATAAAAGGAAGTAAAACTAACAACTGAAAACTCGCGGTTAAACCTGAAGTTACCCTGCTAAGCCCCAAATCCCACTTAGCGGCACAGGACTCGGGTCTAAATAAATAAATGAAACTAGAGCCAACACAGTAATGATTTCAACCTGCATTTTTGCTCATTTTGAAGTCTTATTAAACCTGATGTCTATTTTGTAAAACAGACACAAGACAATTTGAAGGATGCAACATGAACACATCGCTGCAGTTGTGTCTCAGTTAAATCTTCCACTCTCTTGTGTCTGATATAAAAATAAAAAAAAAAACATGAAAGTGAGGGCTGTGACATTAAAGTCAACAGTTCAGAGCTTGACAAATCAAAGAGTGATGTCAGAGTGGAAACGTCCATCTTTTAAATACAGTCTATGACTGTAGGTAGCACGCAGTTTGCTACTCGGTGACCTTACGAAGGTAATTTATCACTAAGAGCAACAAGCACAAAACAGCAGTAAATAAATTTCGGCCCAATCCAACCTTTCATGCCCCCTCACTTAAAAGTTTTGTTAAACTTTTATTTTTCTTTCCGAGAGATTTACAGCGCTCTATGTCAACTTTCTGCAATAAATATGAAACTACAACCAGCACCGGCTTAGCTGAGCACAAAGAGGGAAAACCGGAGGAAGCACCATATCTGGTTCTGTCACCAAAAAAAAAAAAAAAAAAAAAAAAAAAAAAAAAAAAAACACATTTC
>VUQG01011613.1:1856-15771 GCA_015106755.1 Etia nguti
TTTTTCATTTATTTAAAAAAAAAAAAAAAAAAAACAAAAAATAAAAAAAAAATTAAAAAATTTAAAAAAAAAAAAAAAAAAAAAATCTGTAACAGAAATTCTGAAAACAGACTGTTCTGATAAAAATGTACAGATTTTAAACAAGTACCATGCCGAAGCGAGTAAAAAGGGGACAGATAAGGATGAAGGATTTTAATGGCAGGCAAAAAACTGTAGTGGAGAGGGGAATAAAGAGGACACAGTCTTACTTAAGAACAATTTAGTGTGCAGTGGTGTACCAGCTGGGTTATTATCAAATAATTTGCAAGCTACCTCCTCTTGCACAGCTATTTAAAATTAATATGAAGGCTGAATAAATTACATTTCTTATAGTTTAGTTAGATAATGTCTCAAAATGTAACAGCTTTACTCTTTTGAAGGCTGCAAAAGATAATGTCCATGCCTTTCTCCTATACATATTGCATAAATACAACAATATATTTCTATTAGTTGTATTTTGCCACAGAATTTACTGGTTCTGGACAGAATTTTACATTTAAATCTTCTCGCAATGTTGGTGCAGTGTCTTCAGTATTGTCAGTTTCCAGGCTGCATGGACAGGGGGAGGAGCAAATTGGTATCAGTTTCAGCTTAGCCAAACATACAGGTTTGTAATGCTGAATATGTAATGTAATACTAGTAGGAGTTGCATTAAGCTGTAAAAGAAAAAATAAAATAAAAAGGGGTGTCAGTTACTATCTCTACAAAAGGTAAATGGTCTACATTTAAAGAGCTTGGGTTGGGTTTCTTATGCACCATGCACATGCACATATACTAACACAACATCAGCACACAAGATCTAAGCCTGGACTAATGGACATAACTTAGTGTTCAGTTATTTACCCCAAAGACAGTCTATGAAGGCACATTTATTTAATGTTTAAAGTTTGAAGATTTTAAATTAAATTATCTTTCGATCTGAAACATCTGTTTCAGTCTTAGTGTATAAAAATTGTCTAACAAGTATGTGTCAGTTAGATATCCACAATACTGCTGAAGCCAGAGCTATACAGTATCAGGGCAACATGAAGGCTAAAACAATAGTTTATCAACTCAAGGTCTACAGAATGGCATTTTCTTTACTCTGTCTTGAAACTGATGGGACTCTACGTGGGGACTGTGTGCCACTCACAATAACAAACCTGCCAGAACCTTTCTAAATCATTTATTTCCACGAGTCTTCAAAACAAGTCTTCGTAGAAATCAAAACAACTCTGGCTTAAAGGGATGTGTGGAAACATTTCTGGGAGAAACACTGATTAATAAAGCAAAAAGCACAAATGACAGAGGTGACTTTTTTTGAGAACAATTAAGTCATAAAAAAATTACTTTGTTTTTTGTGGAATTTTGTAAGAATGCAGACTGAAAGACACATTAATAAAGTTATGTTTCTGACATTTATTGACTGCTTAGTTTGTATTGGATCAACATTAATTGATCTTAATCTCAAAATCCTGTTAGAAAATTATACTTTTGACATTAAAAGTGGTTAACTCATACTTAAGTAGTTTGATCAGTTTTAAACACCCATCCTATAAAAGTTTGCTGTAGAAGTTTCATAATGTCATCATTAATTTACAAAAATGGCAATAACCTCAAATTGTTTTGATTGGTAAGTTATCTGTTGTAATAGTGTCTTTGGCAACAAAAAAGAACTCAGGCACACTTTCTGACAATACCCCAGTTGGTTAGTCCTCATCATTAAAAGCATTTAATGCACAAAAAGCAAAAATGTAAAACAAAAACAAAAACAAACAAACAAACAAACAGAAAAACAACAACAACTTTACTTTTGAAAGACTGATCTTTTTTGCCTGAGGCATACTGTGTAAGCCTCAGCTTGCACATTGTCGTAACCCTCAGGCATATATTTAAAACTCACTGGACAAGATCCTTTTTTTAAAACAAGTCAGCTCAAAGTACTACATTTTGCAGACAAAGCATATTGCCACACGGCATAAATCATCAACTAGCCTACAGCTAGTTGGAAAAAAAAAAAAAGATTCCCGTGGCAGTCAATTTTACATGGCAAAATTGCTAATCAATAATTGTCAAGTGCCATGCTACAATGAAAATTTTGACAAGCTTCGCAACAGTCAAATGTAGTGTGGTTCAGGATCACAAATTATAGGGGTTACTTGGCTTTTTTCTCTTCTGTTTTCAGCAGCAACCTATAGGGGTTGCAACAGCAGATTAGCTGCCTTCCTACACACCAACCCTCTGCATGTCCTCCTTCACTACATCCATGAATCTTTGGTCTTATCCTTTTCATTCTGACTGGCAGCTCCGCCTTCAACATCCATCCAACCATCCATCCATCCATCCACTTTCTTCCACTTAGTTAGGGCCAGGTCACAGGGGCAGAGAAGCCCAGACCTCCCTCTCTCTGGCCACCTCCTCCAGCCTTTCCGGGGGAACACCAAGGGGTTCCCATGCCAGCCGAGAGATATCTCTCCAGCGTATCCTGATCCTGCCGGGAACACCTGACCAAGGAGATGCCCAGGAGGCATCTTAGTCAGAAGCCTGAACCACCTCAACTGGCTCCTTCCGATGTGGAGGAGCAGCAGCTCTACTCTGAGCCCCTCAGAGTAGAGCTCTGGAGGGCCGAACTCCTCATCTTATCTCTAAGGGAGAGGCCAGCCACCCTTCGGAGGATGCACATTTCCACCACTTGTATTTGCGATTTCATTCTTTCAGTCAATACCCAAAGCTCATGACCATAGGTGAGGTTAGGGATGTAGACCAATGTAGAACATAAATTGAGAGCTTTGCTTTTACACTCAGCTCTCTCTTCACCACAATGGACCGGTACAAGGTCCACATCACTGCAGTCCCAGGACCAATCCATCTGTCGATCTCCCGCTCCCTTCTCCCCTTACTCGACAAGACCCCGAGATACCCCGATTCCTGCCGCTTCACACTTCGCTGAGAACTGCTCCAGTGCAAGCTGGAGGCTGTCACCTGATGAAGCCAACAGAACCACATCATCTGCAAAAAGCAGAGATGTGATTCTGAGACCATCCAAGTGGAAGCCTTCTTCCACTTGGCTACATCTAGAAATTCTGTCCATAAAAATTATGAACAGAATCGGTGACAAAATGCATCCCTGGTGGAGTTCAGCACACTGGAAACTGGCTATGTGGACCAAACTCCTGCAACAGTTGTATAAGGATTGAATGGCCTGTAGCAATGGGGCAGGCACCCCATACTCCTGAAGCACCTTCCACAGGACACCCCTAGAGACACGGTCAAATGCCTTCTCCAATTCTACAAAACACATGTAGACTGGTTGGGCAAACTCCCATGCCCCCTCGAGTATCCTCAAGAGGGTAAAGAGCTGGTCTAGTGTTCCATGACCGGAACGAAAACCACATTGTTCCTCCTTTATCTGAGGTTTGACTAAAGGACGGTCTCTCCTTTCCAGCACCCTGGAATAGACTTTCTTGGGGAGGCTGAGAAGTGTGATCCCCCTGTAGTTGGAGCATATCCTCCAGTCCCCTTTCTTGAAGATGGGAACCACCACTCCGATCTACCAATCCAGAGGTACTGCCCGTGATCGCCATGCAACATTGTAGAGGAGTGTCAACCAAGACAACCCTACAACATCCAGAACCTTCTGGAACTTAGGGTGAACCTCGTCCACCCCAGGGGCGCTGCCACCAAAGAGTTTTCTTAACGGCAGTTACCTCACCCCCGGAGATAGACAAAATTGTCCCCAGACTCTGCCTTCTATTAGGAAGACGTGTCATTTCGATTTAGGAGGTCCTCGAAGTATTCCTTTCACCACCCGACAATGTCCTCAGTTGAAGTCAGCAGCACTCTGCCCGCACTATATACAGTGTACAGTGACTTCGTCACACCAAAAAGTTAGTCATGGAGTTCTATCGGGTTCTGTGCTGGGAACAATACTATTTACATTACATTACTTACATACTATTCCTTAGGTAATATATTAGATTAACACTAGACACATTTTTATTGTTATGCAGATGAAACCCAGCTTTATTTATCTTTGAAGTCAGAGGACAAAAATCTATTATTTGAACTACAGGCATATCATAAAGACTTAGATGTTGAATGCCTGGATGTCCCACAGTTTTCTTCTCCAAATTTCAGATAAAATTAAGGTTACTGTACTTGGCCTTAAAAATCTTAGAAAAATGGTGTATAGACAGATACTTGCTCAGAATGGCATTGCTTCGGTCTCCAGCAACATTGTTAAGAACAAGGTACATTTTAGTTCAGGATATGTCTTTCAATGTGCACTTTAATCAAATATATAGGGCTGCTTTCTTTCATCTGCAGTGAGGGGACTTACCCAGTTCTGGATAGCTGTTACCTTTGGGTGTCTACCCCGCTCCCTCTGATAAAAGCCGGGGCCCTGAGTAGCCTTGCTGGCCTGACATTCATCAGCCACACCTCTTAATGGCAGCTCCCCTCTAGATTAGTGCTCTTGGAATATGACTGGTTTAATTTAGTGGTTTTGAAAACTAAGCCCCAGGAGTCTGTTACTTTTAGAGCTAGAGTAATCTGTAAGAGGTATTTATACTAATGTAGTTTAATACTCTGATTTTTATCTTTACTGTTTCACAAAGGGCTAAAAAAGGAATGTCCACAGTTTAAACTTTTTGAATGCAGGATATTTTATCGAAGCAGTTTAGCAGGAGCAAAGCACAGAATCAAATAGCTTAAATCATACTTATCTAATTAACCGACTCTGAGCCAATGCAGATTTTGATGTAATCTTCAGGAGGAGAGAGATTGGAGAGAATGTGCATGCTTTGGCCACCAATGGATTTCCATGTAGGAATAACCCAATAGGAGACAAGTCAAGTCAAGTCAATAGGAAATACAAATCCTCTTGAATTTATACTCTAACACAGCAAAAAAATACGAAACCAAATTGTAAGTCCATAATTTGGGCAGCAGTTGATCCCTGTGGTGTCTCTACTGAAATTTCCAACTGTTAGATCCAATTTTCTGAACTGCTAGTCTCTTAGAAGTCAAAGGGAAGACTTATCTGAGAGGTAGAGCTCTCACACAGCAAGCTAACTTGTGGATCCTAGAATTTCTAAGTTCCTAGTTTGGATTTAGACTTTTATGATTTGCACTGAGCGATGATTCTCCACTCACCTCTTTTCAACCCCTTTATACCACTGCTGCCACTAATCATTAAATTTAGTCATTTCTCTCCCATAGTGTGTGTTCTGTCCCTATGCTCTCCTTTTGTCTTTCCCCTCACTCCACAGCCGATCATGGGAGATGCCTGCCTCTCCCAGAGCCTGAGTTTGCTGGAGGTTTCTTCCTGTTAAAAGGGAGTTTTTCTTTTCCACCATCACAAAGTGCTTGGCCATGGGGGGTTGTCTTATTATTGGGGCTTTCTCTAGAACACTGTTGAGTCTTTACCTTGCAGTATAAAGTGTCTTAAGGCAATTGTTTTTGACTGCTTTTGGGCAATATAAGTAAACCTGAAATGAAATTGAACTGAATTTAATCTGTCAACCTGTACAAACAAGAAGGGGCTCCAACCCAGCCCCCCACCCCCCACCCCCCACACCCACCTTGAACCCATCTGTCACTCCTGCACACCTCACCACTGTCTTGCTGTCCTCAAACATTGCTCACATAGTGCCACTTACGATTTCCTCACACAAGATAACAGCTCCTGTCGTGGTCCCTAATTATATATTTTCTATACATCCACAGACACAGTAACTCCTTCAAACCCTTTCTATTCTTCTCCATCAATTCTTTCAAAGCAAACATTACATCTGTATCACATTTTCTTGGCATAAAACCATATTGCTTTCTTAACCTAGCTATTACTGGGCACATTGTAATAAACAGTAAGTTCACGTTTATACAACAATCAGATTGTACCAGCATGCAAGCTAATACACACATCCCATGTGATGATGGCGTTGCATCTGATCATTGGATGCCTTTGAACCACAAGCCTGTCACTTATTGTTTTATTCATGTTTTCCAAACAGCCTGTCACTTATTGTGGTCAGATTTCCTAACAGTCTGCACCAGCACAAAGAACTCTTTAACTTTAACTTAGCTTTAACGCTTTTACTCTTTAACTCTTTTACTTAGTTATTTCATTTACTTTTCATTTCATTTACTTACGTAGTTTAAATTTTTAGGATTAGAAAGCTACAGTCTAGATTCAGTGCTGAGAGAGAATGGTTGTGATAGCTGCTTTGGTTGTGTCCTGTGAATGTTAACTGAGTCCTTTTCCCGAGTGTTTAGAGTTGATTCCTACATATTTTACTTCCTTCATAATCAAAGATGAGCAGTAACACGTTACAAGTAACATTTTACTGTAATCCAATTACTTTTTTCAAGTAACGAGTAAAGTAAGGGATTACTATTGCAAAAGAAGTAATTTGATTACTGTTACTTTCCCGTAAGCACGCTGCGTTACAGCGTTACTAAACTGTGATTTTGTTTGTGAGAGTGTCTCATGACAATGACGTACGAACTTGCGACGTTCGTGGTAACAGACATGTGCAGATCAACAATGGATAATATGGAGTGCGGGAGAGAGTTCGACCGTGCAGCGTTTAAAGCTTGGAAGTACTTACATTACTTTGAGTTTGATTCCGTAAAAAGTGACAAAAACATTAGCGTCCGCTGTACACTCTGCGTGGGAAGAAAACTTCTTTCTACAGCGAAAAATTTAACTGTCTGAGCAAGCACCTAGCACGCTGCCACGGGAATGTGAAATTCACAGCGAAACCCCCGGATCCCCCCACTGACATGATGAATTTACTTCATACAGTTGGTGAAGTGTTTTGAATCCTCAACAATTTATAACAGAAAAGTTCACATTAATATAAAAAATTATCTGTCTCTCTCTGAATGCTTTCCATTGATCTGAATTGCCATGCTCTTTCTAGAGAGAAACACGCTTGTATGCATTGTGCTTGTATTGTATTATTTTAGTTCAAAGATTACTCATTCTGTCATCAGGTCTGCTTGGTCAGAAGTGAAGTGAACTGAGTGGCTCCATGGTGTAGTTTTTTACACATTCACCTAAAAAAAATCCCCAGCTTGATCCTGGGAGGAGACGCAAATCTCTATATGGTTGCCTCAGGGAGGGTATCTGGTGTTGAAAAAAAGAGTTTCCAAATTAAACATGTAACCTCTTTGAAATAAAGAAGTAGCTGAAAGTAGCTTTAGTAGTGAAATGAACTGGCTTGGTCTTTGTTTACAAATTAATGCACTGTTAGTAGATTACCAGCAGAACTTTCCACTCTCATTGGTGGATTTTTGCGACTGCGACCTCAGGCCAATTTGCCCCTAATTTGGTCCCTAATGTGCATGCCTAATTATCACTCTTATAATGTACCTTGTTAAATATGTATCTGTTTGTTTTGTTTTTTCAGGATTGCTGATGTGAAAAGTAGTATCATAGCTACTGCAGGTGTTGTGTTTGTTAAGGAAATCCCTGGAGCAGCTAATGATTAAAGGCATTTTGTATAAGCACATTGTGACACATTACTGAGGACTGTTTCATGTTGATTATAGTAGAATAATTACCAGGAGAAGTAATCTGACTTTGAGAGTATATACTAAAATCTTGCTGTTGGTGTGTGCACTGGCCTTCGTGTGAGCATTTCTATGTTTATCCACATGTATGGGACTGTGGATGCACCATTCAGATGACTAATTGCCAGCTGGCTTTGCTTGTCCTTCAGCCAATTCACCAATCATGACTGACATTTAACACTAGTGTGACTGCATCATTGGTCACTTCACAGCTTGATGATTGGCCATTGTCCACATAAAACCAATGATGATTGGATTTTTGTGTGTGTGTTTGTTTGTGTTTGTGTGTAACCACTAAAAAAAATATATTCAAACCTATCCAGCAAGTGGAAAATAAGTCATGTGATCAAGCAAAAACCAACAGATGAAAGTGATGAAGCATTTATAGAGCTTTGGGAAACTATAGACACACTTGTTACATGATAAAAGTTTTAACTGTGACTTTAGTGTTACTGAATTTGATTGGCTAGCTTTCTTCTTATCCATCCATTCGCTTCCGCTTATCCTTTTTTCAGGGTCGCAGGGGGGCGCCGGGCCTATCCCAGCTGTCTTAAGGTGAGAGGCAGGGTACGCCCTGGACAGGTCACCAGTCTGTTGCAGGGCTAACACATAACCAACCAATCAAACTAACATTTACTCCCACATTCACACCTATGGGCAATTTAGTTTTTCCAATTAACCTAACCCCACTAACTGCATGTCTTTGGACTGTGTGACGAAGCCAGAGAACCCGGGGAGAACCCACGCAAACACACGGAGAACATGCAAACTCCACACAGAAAGACCCCGGCCTGACGGTGAAATTAATCAGGACCTTCTTGCTGTGAGGCAACAGTGCTAACCACCGTGCCACTGTGCTGCTCTTCTTATTCAGTATTTCCAATTTACAAATCTCTGAGCACCATTGCCCAACTTTATTGGCTCATAAAGTTGTCTATCATTTATTCTTTAAAAAAAGGAAAAGAAAAGAAAAACACAATAGCAAACTCACATCAGCATTTTTTGGGCAGATGTAATTTCTGCACCCTACAAACACTTTTTGTAACTTGCAGCCTGACTGAGTGTTGGTAGGGCAGAAGCTTACTTAGATATAGGACGTAGTTATAAGAAAAGTCACTGAATGACAACATTGAAGTAACATGTTTATCTTTGTTCTCCTGGACAGCCAGTAGATATAAAACAACTATATAACTATGTAATTACAACTTAATTGATCAGCAAATTGTAAAAGGGCTCTGTAAATTAAGAAACACATCAAAATAACATATGAAATAGCAGCACAACTGCACATACTATTTATTCTGTGTAGTGTGAAAGATGTAAATCACATGACTTTCACAAGAGTCTAACGCAAGGGATTGTCTGGTACCATCTTTTTAGTTTCAAAATATTTTTTGAGTTATAAATTTTGTTTTCAGTGAGTTTTTTAGTACTTTTTCCACATGTTGTTTTGTTAAGTTAAGAAGTATTTAGACGTCAGTTTAGAGCTGACACGCTCACAATGTTAAGGGTTTTACAAGCTTCTCCTGAATTTTCTGAGTAACCAGGTTGACTGGTCCTTCCCCATCTATGACATGATTAGCGGTTTAAAATGGGCTCAAAGCATGAAAGTGGCAAAAATAGGGCAATCCAAATTTATTGTGATACATCACAAGCACATGTAATTCAGGAGAAAATATGTCTGTCTTGAAAAGTAATTGAGAATTTAGTTGTATGGGAACATATTTTTTTGGAGACAGAGCAGGAATATGACATTCTGGAGAGATATTTCAGTCGATTACCTCTTGTTATTCTGGAGAGCACATAAGTCTGGTAATATTCATCCACATCTATCCATCTAACATATTTTCTCACTCTCTGTCTCTCTCCCATCTGTGCATAAGGATCTAAATCTGTTTACAGGCACTGTTCTTTTTTCAGTCATCTCTCCCTCTATCCCTCGTTTCCCTATGCAATCTGTCCAGGGCTTCAAATTTGTTTACATTCTTCTGTCTTTTCATCTTTGCATGCATGGAATATACCTAATGGGTATCCCTTTCTTAGTTTGATTCCTTTCTGCATCCTACTAAAAAAAAGAGAGAGAGACCCATGCTCATACCTGGTTTATGTCTAAGGGACACAAGCAATGTCTCTCACATACTACTATGAGCTCATGGCGTGCAGAGTACAGACACATACACATGCAGATAGAACAACACCAGACTGCATGTGGACAAGTGGCTGAATCTTCCTGACAGGCCTGTCTGTGGGGGAAATAAAAGAGAGGGTGGCAGCAGAGATGGCATGGATTCAATGAGAGAGAAAGAGAGGGGAGTAGACATGATAGAGTGAAAGATGGCAAAAAAGAGATGGGTGGTGAGAGTGACAAAAAGAGGCAAAGGGGAAGGGAGAAAGAAAGGCAGAGACACATGAGGGAAAGAGAGTTGCTGTTGGCAGACAGCAGCTGGAGGGATGATAAACTCAGCTGACACTTCATTTCATTTCACCACAGAGTGGCAGGACAGAGGGAGGAAGGGTGGGCTAGAGAGGGAAAGAAAAGGACATGTGGTCAAGAAAGAGAGACATCAGTGTGAGGGCAACATAAGGGGAAGGCAAGGTGGAATGGAAGAAGACCGGGGATGACTTGTGGATGGAGGCGCTATGATGCAATGGATAGTGTAACTCAAAGAAACATTGTTTTTTTCTTCCTCCCACAGTCCAAAGACATGCAAACTAGGTTAACTAATGACTTTAAATGTAATTGTGTGCTAGATACAGTGATTAAAGTGCACAATACAGAATAAAAGCACTACATTAATGTTTGGACCACTGTGTATTGTCTGTTGTGCTTTGACTGGTCAGTAAGACTTGAAAAGTGTTATAAAAATGGCAGTGCATATCCACAGGATGAAGAGATTGTGGTAGATCAGAAGCGAAGGAAAAGTTTGGTGTGAGCTGATGGCAAAATGAAGTAGAGAAGGGGCATTATGGAAAACTGCATGTTGAAAGAAGTGGGTTAATAGAAAGGCAGAAGGAGGGGCACGAAAAGGGATATTTTACATCTACCAAGAGTTATAAAAGAGAATTTGTTTGTGAAAACACTATTTTGGTTGAGATCCCAGCTATTGTAACTAAATATATTTCTTCTCTTTGTGACTAATATTTGTTAAAACAGACAGAGAAAAACAGTCTATTTTGAAGAGGAATGTGATGCTGTCAGTGGGTAACTTGTATAATCACCGAGCTTCAATACGGAGAGTGATCCAGAACATATTTGCAAATCTACAAAACTTTGGTTGTGGAGTCAGTCCTTGAGAAGTTATCTTAGTTTGAATTCCACTTGGAATTTAAGGACAAATCTATTTATCTATTCAAGTCAATTAAATTTTTATTTATATAGTGCCAGGAAGACAGGACAAAGACACATGCTGTGTAAAAGTGCCAGTGATTATCTATCTATCTATCTATCTATCTATCTATCTATCTATCTATCTATCTATCTATCTATCTATCTATCTATCTATCTATCTATCTATCTATCTATCTATCTATCTATCTATCTATCATACCCATGGATCCTGGAATGCCTAGAAATGAACAAGATCAACAGACCCTACGAGCCATCAGCCATCCACACCCCTCAACCTACAGCAATAACATCGAATGTCATTCGAACTGGAGAAGTGTAGGGAAGGCAGTCAGAACTGATTGCACTACCAGAAGGCAGCGTTATCATGGAATGTCGGGTTGTAACAAACTCAATAACAGCAGTCTGCAAAAAAAGTTTACAAAAACAGATACAAATTGCAAACAGTCTTTCATTTGCAGCAAGTCCTTTGCTAAGCAACAGAATATACCTATTTTTAAAGCTGGTGTCAAACTAGCAGAGTGCATGGTTTGAAATGAATCCCTACAGAACACCATTGAGAACAGATAACCACACAGTGTTCTATATAAATTAACTAAATGCCACACAGCAACAGTGAGTCTATGCCCAGAAACTTTATTGCAAAACCCAACTAGACCAAGCATGGTCCAGACCAAAATGAAGCCAAATATTTTATTGACACTCCACACTGCTGAAACTTACACAAATGTACAGTCACTGAACACCTTGCTACTGTTTTTGCCTGCAGAACTGCCTTAAGTCTTTGTGACATAGACTTGACACGTTGTTGAAAACATTCCTCAGAGACTGTGATCCATGGTCACATGACAGCATCACACAGTCACTGCAGATGTGTGCTGCAGATGTGTCGACTGCACATCCATGCCGTAAATTTCCTGAACCAACACAGTACAGTTGTGGAATAGGAGCATGAACATGAACTCACATTCAAGATACCTCATTAAGATGATTTGAGCTTTGTGATGTGGCCCATCATCCTTCTATAAGCAGCCATAAGAAGATGGCTTCTAGACACACACACACACACACACTTTGCTTTCCTTAGATAAAGGTTTGGTAAAGCAATTAGTTCTAATTTGAATTTGACCAAACTGCTATATCCTGTTCTGTTTAACATTTGACTCATTATGTGTAAGGTTTGAGTTCACTAACTGAAGTTTTTACTGAGTTTTATCTTTATGGCATACGGGTAATTCTAGCATGCTAAGTTAGCCTGGTTGCTAGGAGCGAGAAACAGAAAATCTATGTCATACTTTTTTAACTGCATGCATTCTGCTCTTTTAAGCAGGGGACCGAAGCCTAACAGACACTAAAACACGAAGCTCAATGTTTTCTATATTTTTATAATTAAGTTATGGTGATTGTTTAATGCAATTTGTAGTGTCTGTTAATATTAAGTTTAAAGGTTGAACTGTTAATTTTTATGTTGCAGTTTAAAGCACGAAAAATTGAATTGTTTGATTTTACGTATTATTTTATGTTATTTTTCTAAGTTGTTTTTTCAGTGATATATTTATGCTTCTTGTCAATATTTAAGAGCTGGAACCCACATGTTTAAAGAACTAGTTTTTTTGGTTTTAATTTAATATATTCAAATGTTCGCTACAAAATTAGAGGTTATAGTTGTTTCTAACATGTTCAGAGGGGAGCCAGGCCTAGCAGACGCACAACACACACAGCTCATGGTTTTTTGTATTTCTATATTACAATTAGTTGATACTAAAGAACCAGTACTGTCTGCTGTCTCATCATTTCATGCCAGAACCCATGCTAGCCCTTAACAGGCTTAACACACATACATACAAGTGATACGCTTAACTGACACCAAGTATGGGCTTCTGCTGCTTTAGTCTATCTGCCTTAAGTACCTACATGTTGTGTTGTGTGTTCAGAGATGATCTCTTGCAAACCTTTGTTGTGATGAGAGGTTCTTTGAGTTACTGTTGCCTTGCTCTGATATCAAGAAGCAATTTTTGCCTGGAGAAATGTTGCCAACTGGGTATGTTTTTTTGAAAAACCAGGAACAAGGTCATGGGTGGCTATGGCTGACTGAGAAGCGGAGGGAAAGACTGCCATCATGGCAATTTATGAAAAAAAAAATCCTCCACCATTCAGAGCCATTTTCGCAGAAAAAGAAAAAAAAATTATAGCCCTGACGTTCCTTCTAGTCTAACCTTCTCCCTCCTCTCTTTCCTGAATTTGATTTCATTCACTACCTGCTCACATTCTGAAACTCCTCATTCACATGTGTTTCTCACTCAGCCCTCGAAACTTCCTCTAAGCATCTACCGATAAATTAAAACATCTTCAGTGGTTCAGGCTCAGGCTCACCCACAGCGTGTTCAGCCAGAATGTGATTCAGTTGCAGAGTTGAACAATGTGCCAGAACTTCTCTCAATAAAATAATTTTGCAGTTCATTGGGGATGAAATCTGGCAGTAAAGATGCAAGCAAAGGAGAATCAGAGAAAGCAGATACAATCTTTATCTAATAAAGGGCATTGTCGTTATTGTTGACTTTATAAAATTGCTGTTTTGCTAAAAGTGTTTTTTAATATTAAGTCTAAATACATGGGTCAATGTATTTGGTTGCTGGGTTGTTGTTGCTTAGTTTGTTAATTATTCGGGCCTAATTTAGTCTGACCCCAAGTTATTTCTTAATAGAGTTTGCAGTTTTTACAGCCAAAACTTCCTCTTTAACCGAATGGGGTAGGTTTGTTTTAACCACCTTAACTCTTAAGACATTATCCATCTTTAAACAACAAAGATATAGATTCAATTTTCCTATATGGCAAATTAACTGGCTATGATTCTAATGTCAAGATACATTGCTTGAGCTCTGTTTAGTATGACATAATTCATAGAATTGTGTCTTTTTTCATGCATTTAATATTGTCACTGCTTGTATTCTGTTACTTTTATTTTGTAATTTT
>VUQG01011613.1:16027-36309 GCA_015106755.1 Etia nguti
ATATAAAAAAAATATTTTTTATTTTTTTTTTTTTTACTGTAAATTTCCAAAATTTAAAAAAAAAAAAAAAAACAGTGAACACTCATAATGAGTTTCATCATTTGCCGGTCAGGTCCTCGTTTGGTAAAACGGGCATTCAAGGTGGATTACGCCTTCTGAAAAACAGGGGGGAATCTCAGTGGACATGAACTTATGCATCTGAAAGTAGGATGCAGGATATTTTCATTTTTTTAATCTTGTGGGTGTTGCTGTAATCGGTGTATCTTTCCACTATGAAGGTTGTTGTATTATAATGACACGAAGAAAGACAGAAAATTTAATGTAACAGGAAAGCTGATGGTATGTGAGTGCATTTACGTTTTCTATGAGGGCCTCTCAGTCTGTAAAAGTGTGTATTCAAGGACATTATATTTGTCTCTATGTGAGTGTGTTTGTGTGTCTATCCTTTTTAGCTCTGCTTTTTTTTCAATTCAATTCTTACATAACTCTTTCTCTACTATGGGGCTGTGAGCAAACACGCATTTTACACACCGGTGCATTGTCTCCCCTCTCTCTTTCTTCTCGGACCCATTCTGTTCTTGTTGATGGCATCCCTCTCACACTCAGAAACGTGCACTTACTGAAAGACATGTACACGCACACACACACACACGCACACACACACACACACACACACACACCCAGACACACGCATACAAACAAAAGATGGAATTTTTGTATTTCCTGTTACCTGCAGGTTATTCCAGTGCTATGAGTGTGTGCCTTCCAACAGGCTAACATGATTGCGATTCAACCCTCTGGTGTCTGATTCAGGGTATTTTATTGTGAGCCTAGACCCATCTGGGTGAGTGCATTGACCTGGGTGGTTAGTAAGGGTGATGAGGGTGGCATCCAAAAGCAAAAGCTGTTATGGGCAACAAAACAAATAAATTAAAAAAAAAAAACACACACACACACACAAAATTAAACATAGTAAATAAAAACATTTGACTGACATGAAGTTTTTCCTGTGAATCGTACCTTTTCTTTGTATTTTCTGGACTGACTTAAACCAGTTTTAGTTGAATTTGGTGTGATCAAGGCTCAGTGATTTGACACTTAGATCAAAACACATAAATTCAGCCATTTTAATAAAGATGTTATTAGTGAAGAGACAGTGAAGCTAGGTGCTTAGTTACCATAAATATACGCAAAATTTGTAGCACCTCTGACTGCTTTGAGTGTTGTGAACAGCTGGATCTGTGTATAACTTGATGACTTTTAATAACAGCATGTTTCTGTATGTTGCATGTGTATAGTCAAATAGATGAATGTGTTTTATTTGCTTACAGGATTTTTTTCTAAATGAGAATATTCTCAAATGAATATAAAAAAAAAAAATCCATCAACAACTTTCAGCATGTTCCGTTTAATTTAATGTCAAAGCCTGAAATTAGCTTTTCTGAGCAAGCACAAAATTAGCATGCAAGCTGAAAGGATGATGCTATTATTTAATGTTATGAAATTATTGCATCAGAGTTAGCTTGAGTCATGAAGACCAAAAAAACAAAATCAAAGTACAAGGGAAACTGCTATTCTATGAAGTAAATGAAGAAACATTATTGGCACAATACTGTAATACACAGAAGTAAGAACAAGGGGAGACAGCAACATATAAAAGGGATTTTAACGTGCTGTAGGATGAGGTATGCTGGCTGAGCCCCGATATTGAAATATTAAAGGAAGTTCTTTCTTGTCATCATAAAACAGAACACTATATGTCCCTTGTTTTACACTTGGATGAACCCTATAACTACGAGACTGGTGGCCACACTCAGGTAAATAACACCACGCTAAACCAACTCCAGTACACAGTGATGACCTGTAACTTTCTATTAAATTTGCCATATTTCAAAGGTATATTGAATTTAATCTATTATTAATTTGTGGGAAAATTAAATTACAGTGCTTTATTGGACAAGGCTGGGTATGAGCAGAATATTAAGTTATGATTAAACACTGGGGCTGAAGGTGATTGTTCATACACCCAAATCACAAAGTCTGTTATATAGATATATAGAGATATATTTTTTTAATGGCAATTGTTCTTCATCTGGTCCCTGACCCTCAATCAAAGCAGTAGCAGTGAACAGAACTGATTCATCCTTTCATTTACTATTTGCTCATCATTGAAAACTCAGTAATTAGTTATTATGTAGCAAGCTGGATAATAAACCAGCATGTACCTGTAATTTAGTTTACTGCAAAAAGTGGAAACTTTTTGCAGTTACCATAGCATTTGTTGCTGCTGGAAACTTCTCTTTGCAGACTGCAGTTATTAACTCATTTTTAAATACTTGCTGATCGTGACTGATGGCATGGGAAAATCGAAATGTGTCTTCAAGTCTGCCTTCCCCAGCACTGCCTGAAAGGCTTTTAATAGATTATTTGTTCAAAAATGAGCTCCTCAGTAGCATTAAAATCCTCCTGGAAGCCTGGGTTTTCACCACAAGTCGCTGCACAAATGCACATAGAGAGAGTGTCGCTGTATAAAGGGGATTTACAAAGGTCATGATTCTGGGATCTTGTGCTGACAGTAACCTCATATAGTGATAATGTACAACTAATTCAATTTACTGGTGTGCTGAGTTACTTTTGGTCCACACATAACCCAATTTCAAAGTTGCATTCTACATCGTTTGGTCCCTGTTACACTGTGTTGAGTAATGTTGACCCTTGGGGTTCGCTGTACACAGTTGAGGATGTGGCTCATTACCAGACACAGAATAAAAGGGAACTAACATTGTTTACTCCTATTTAGAGCCATCACCATCTGTGTGGCAGCAGGAAGGGAATGTGATCTCAAGAGCCGGCATCTCTATAGGATGGGTGTCACAGCTGAAGGACAGGGACAACCTCTTTTAAACACAATTAATATAAACTTTGATGACTCATCAAAATTTCCTTTATACTTTAATAATTATTAATATTAGAACTATTGTGAGTGTATTCTTTCATTTGGGTGTATTTAATGCTGCCAGCTGGATAAAAAAACATCATCTTGCAGTTTTAATCCAGCTTCACAGGCATCACAGCCAATAGTATGTACTGCCTGACCTTGCTGTCTTTGGTGATTGCCCTTTTCAAATGTAAATACTAGTCTTTTTCCTTCTCGTGAGCCCTGTTTTTGTCTTTTGGCAAAAAATGTACAAGCCTAAATGGTATTATTTAGCCTAAATGACAACAGAACACAGCATTGTGCCTTATCCCTTGGTCCCCATCTGAGGCCTGTTGTATAATATTTTAGTATGGTTGCTCAGTTAGCCTCAAAGCAAGATGGGTTATGGGTTTGAAACTGGGCAGAGCATTTCTGTGAGGATTTTACATACGCTGAGATTTTGTGGATTTATTTAACTAAAGCATCAACTGTTGCTGTATAGTTTTCATTTCTGAATACTACAGATAACTGAGAAATGTTTGCACAGACATCCACTTCAAGAGGTTACCCTAAATCTGATCCAGTGAGTGAATATAATACTTTAAAAATCCAATGCAATGCAGCAAAATGAAGCTATGTAAAAGTCTATTTACACAGTTTCCTGGATCGATATTGTAGTTTGCAGTGTAATTAGGCATTTCCTAATTTTTAAAAATGTATTCAAATACTTGTGAGTGCATTGGTTTATTTAGTGTCTCTCTATCAAATTGTAGCGCTGAATGGCAGTTTGTTAGAACTGAAGCCAAAACATTTGCCTCTATAACTTGGGCCCTTTGTCAAAGTGTTAAGCTTCAGATCAATGTGTAAATAATGTGTTTGTCCGCTTGACATCGGTCTAAATATTAAGCCCGCCCCCCCCCCAAAAAAACAAAAAACAAATCACAAATGATCACATTCTATATGTCTATTGGAAAAAGAGAATGAATGCTTTTCCATTCCTGCTTTTTATAAATGTATTTCATTTCTAGGAGTCGTTATTTAGACATATGAATAAATCATAAAAGCACACCACAGAGCAGCCCTTACAGACAATAGTAGCCCGTGCACTCATTATGCTGCAAGCCCTTACACAGAAATGAGTGTTAATAATATGCACTTTAGCAGTTCTGACAAAGAAAATAAAGTGAATTGGTGCTTTTTAGCATGCCTCTCCTTGAATAAAATCTTTGTGTAAAATGGCTTTAAATTATTCTTCGCCTTCAATTTCAGTGTTTTGCTGTTTATCTATACAATAGTTAATTGCATTATTATTCTGCTCTCATAATTTTTGTGTCAGCCAGACAAAGAATTAATATTAAAAGAGTTTCACTCACAATGGGAATGTAATTGAATTAGTCCCTAAATTATGCTATTCCTAATGAAATTTAGCATCACATCACAATGTTGGTCATCCAGACACACTCATCGGCCTGCCAATTATTTGGTCGGCGAACTGATTCATTTCTTTACTGTAGCTATCGGTGACTCTAAAGTTCTATAATTGACATCATAATTAAGCTTTTGGTTCACTGATTTGCTGCAAAAAGCAACTTTTATGCCATAATTGAAAGTTAAGTTGATTCAGACCCACTAACCTTTCGCATGTTTAATTGGATTGTGAATTTAAACTTAAATGGATAAAACTGCCTTTTTCATTCAAGCTACACCATCACTAAGGAATTATGGCAAAGTAAAGGCATGTTTCTATGCATTTTTTCGTAAACCACCTGTATGGCTACCCCTGTACAAGTGGTTCTGGGCTGACTCTCTGTTTAAAGGGTCTAAGTCTCTGTTCCTAAATGCTATTCCTCAAATAGGAATCCCCAGAAAGTAGTTTAAGCCGGTGGCAGCGACACATGCTGAGCTCTAACTGCCCACATCCTTCTTCTCTTGGTAATGCACCTAACTGAGCCCTATTTGTCAGGTACAGTTACCACACACACATGTTAAAGGCAGGCCTCCCTTTAATGATCACTGCACTTAGTAAACCGCTATGTTATTACATTACTGGCGAGGAAATAAGGTGCCAGAGATCTGTTACTTTCATGGGCTACAGCAACCTGTTAGAGCCATTGAACAGGTATGACAGATACACAAGTCTTTACCTTTCTTGAAAACTCAAAGTCTTTGTCCACAATTTATTATTTAACTATGAATTAAATATTTATTTAAGCATTTAGGCAAGGGTAAACCATCCAGCTCAATCAGATTATAAAATCACCTCTTGTTTGTTTTTTGTTTTTTTAAAAAGGAAGGAGAGCTCATGGATGGATGCATGGATGACACAGCCTTCTTTTCCCAAACTGGTCAGGAATAGATGTCACACAGTTCCCACAATAGCTTGACAGAGTGAGCAAAAAAGAAAAGTCTTACACATCTAATTTACAGATTACAGCTTTTTGGCTATAGATTAGAACAGGTGGATGGCAATCTCAACTTTAATGAAAACATGGATTATAATCAACACATTAAATCAAATTTACAAAAGTGTTCATAACTTTAACTCAGTGCTTTGTAGAAACCTCTTTGTCAGTATTTACAACTTTTTAGGTAAGTGTATTTTTTACAGCCCTGAATTTTGGCAATTTATTCTTTTTGACACATCCTCTCAGGCACGATCAGGGAAACAAACAATCAAGATGCAAAAGGCAATCTGCAGGGTCTCTACAGATGTTCTTTGGCTTTAAGGCTTGAACTTTGGCCACACAAGGACAGCCAGAGGCTTGTCCTGGAGCTACTTCAGCATTAATCATGGCTTTAGACTTTGGTTCACTGCCATGATGATGAGGTTAACTATTACCTTCATTTCAGAGTGTGTGCAGCCCGGAGCAGGTTCCCTTTGCCTCTCTGTGTTTGGTTGCATTAAATTCTGCCTAGTCTCCCTACTGTATTAAACTATGTTGCCATCACTATGCTTCATCAGGCATGGTTCCTTCATAAGGAGGATATTAGGTGATAAGTTTGCCCTGCAGGTTACTTACATGTTTTGTTTGTGCTTTCAGAGTCCTTTAAACAAAGTTTGGACAATTCCAGGCAGGCTCCATGTGCCTTTTACTCTAATTGGTTTCCCTCTAGCTGCTTCCATAAAGGCCAGACTAATGAAGTGCTGCTGAAATGAGTGTTCTTCTGCACAATGTCCTATCTTTGCAGAAGACTTCTAAAGCTCTGTTTGAGTGACTATTTCGTCCCCGATAGAATTCCTGATCTTCTTGCTTGATTACTCAGTTTGACAGGAAGTCCAAATTTAAAAGTAGCCCTGGCTTCAAAACTTCTTCCATTCACAGATAATTAAGGAAACTTTGCCTGTGGGAACCCTCAAAGCTGCAGAAACATTTTTTTTACCCTTACCCAGTTTTATCACAGTGAAGTTTTTATACTGACATGCATTATGAATTTATACACAGATGGCTTTCTAAAATGCTCAGTCAGTTCAGTTCATTTGTACCAGGTTCACAACAATCACATTCTAGACACATTTCAAGGATTTTTTTTTAAACTAACAGAATGAGCTGCACAGTATGGAGTCCCACAACAAAGGATCTACATATTTTTTGTAATGAGAGCTTTCAGCTTTCCAAGAAAAAGAAGAAAAAGAAAGAAAGAAAAAAGTGCAGATTGATGGATAATTGCAGTTTTGTTCTTTTGAAATTTAATTTACAATTCAATAGTGTGCAAAAAAGAATAGCTCTGAATACTCTCCGAAGTAATTGCAGATGATTAATGAACTGACTTGTTGGCTCATACGCCAGCTGACTGACTCATGGTGTAGCGATCTGACTAAATCAGTGACTTACTGCACAAAGTGTGGTCTCCTGTTATTTCTTTTACTTCTCTTCTGCGTCCTTGTGTTGCACTGACCCATCCTCATTTATATTATCTTCTGCAATTACCTCTCTGTTGCTAGGAGACATCAGAGACATTTTCTGCTGGGTTGTTGTGGTCCTCAAGGTCTCCAGTGGGCAGAAAAGTCTGTACTGCATGTGTGTGTATGTAGGTGATTACTGTACACACAGTACTGTACACACACACAGTGAAAGTCGTGACTTTTTTTTAATGCTAAACAAATGCAATGTGAGCTCGTAGATCTTATCTCAGAACCGTTCTTCTTTTTATAACTCATCCCCTGCCGACATCTCTTCCCTCTTGTCCCCCCATTTACTAAGAAATCAATCTTTTCTCTTCCTGATCCATTGTCCACACACACCCTACTTTCAACCATGATCATCATCCTTTTTAGTGCTACTTGGTAGAGATTTACATCTTCCAAGTTATGTTACCGATTTCTCACATTTTTTTTGTGTGTGATTGTGATAAAATATAAGCCGACTTTAAACCCTGTCCACCTCTGAACTGGTTAACTGCTAGTGATGTTGTGCCCAGGGGCATGTAAATTTTTAAAGCGTTGGATAATTCAAAGACATTTGAAAAACTGAATATATGCAGGCACACCCAGCGAGCATTTAGAAAGTCTTTATGTCAGAAATAAATAGTCAAACATTTTGTGAAAGCTTGATAGGGTAGAAGCTTTTTGCTTTTTTGTGTCCGTTACTTTGTAACACTGCTGCTTTTTGATGTTTTCAGTTCATTCCCCTCCCCCCTTTTCAGTTATTCTATTTTTCTTTTTTACATTCTTTTCATTTGAAAACAGAACTCATCACATTAAAAACAAACTATCATTTGCATGCTTATAGCTAATTTGACAGGTTGTTGTTTGTAAAGGGTGTAACAAAAACAGCACAGCACAAAAATATTGTCACACTATCAAAAAGTAGCATATCACAGCTTTATAACCACTGATAGATGTTTGTACTCCCAATGTGAGATCAGCCTCAACTTCTTTCACAATGCAGCACACGTTATTAAATTCTTTTGCAACTTCCTATTCAGCCCTGCCATACTCTCAGTGCATTTCATCATCTTGCTTTGATTACTCTGCACAACCATTCTCTCTACTCTCTGTCCCTCCCTCTCAATACTATTGTCAACCTTTTACCTCTCTGCTCCCTCATTCCCCTCCTATTGTGTACCCCTGTTGATATATTGAGAGTACTTAATTAAGATAATTACAGACTGTAATGTATTTAGTAGAGAAACACATCCTCATTATTTGTGCTTGTAATTGAGATGTTTAAGAGTGGTGTTAGCAACACAGTGGCAAGGGTTTTCAACAGCAATCTGATATTATGCCATATTTTTCACATTTAATACTGTGCAAAATGCCACTGTTTTGGTGAAACATGCCTCTTAAATTGAATATTTTGAAGGGAATAGTTTACTGGACAATGCAGATTCTTAAATACATTCAAATAAAATTAAATACAGAATTGATAAGTTCTAGTATGAAACCCTTAATTAGATGTTTCATGGCTCAATCAGTACTGAGATTGAACACAGTTTGATAAAAGCTGTTCAGAAAAATAACTTGTTTCTTGCTACATTTGTGTATATTCATGTTTTTCTTTGTACATGAAATCTAATTTAATAACATGTCCCAAAGGAGGGAGACTACTCATGTAGATTGTAGATCAAAAAGCAGCACTTATCTTTTTATTTGTCACCTGAAACATCTGAGTCTGTATTTTACAGCACCTACACCCACTGGCCACTTCACTAGAGACATTGTTATGACTGCTCATTTACGCAAATATCGAATCAGCCAATCACATGGCATCGAATCATACACAGTTAGGTGTGTAGACATGGTTAAGACAGTCTGCTGAAGTTCACACCAAGCATCAGTATGGGATGGAAGTTTTTTTGAGGATTTTGAATGCAGCAGTTGTTGCTACCAGGTCGCCTGGTCTGGTTATTTCAGAAACTAAAGATCTACTAGGATATTCCTACATAACCATCTCTAGGGTTAACAGAAAATGGTGCTAAAAAAGAAGAAAAATATCCAGTGAGTGGCAGGTGAAAGTACCTTGCTCATGCCAGCCAACAAGAAGGCAACACTCACTCAAATAACCAACCAACACATGCAGAAAGAATGCACTGAATGGCATGCACATGCATTGAATGGCCTCCCTCAACTATATGTTGATATCCTATCAATATGGACCAAAATCTTTGAGGATTGTTTCCAACACCTTGTTGAATTTGTGCCATGAAGAATTAAGGCAATTCTAGAGGCAAAAGGGTTAGTATCAAAGCGTACCTAATAATGTGGTGAATGTATATTAAATAAGCTCAGCAGTTTTATAAATGTATCTGTTGTGCGACCCTAAATTACTTGTAACTACACCATTGTTTCTATTCAAAATAACTCAGTAAACTGTTGTTTTCATAATATCAAACATGTGAAAGTCATATTACTCACTAGGAATAAGTCTAGCAACCTTTTTAATGTAAAATCAGTAATGGATAATATAATAATGCAATCAGACATTTTGCATAATCTACTTGTTACTTTTTTGAGCATTAATATCACAGATTTAGATCATCACAAGGGTAATGTATGTATGGTAGTAGTCACTTGTGTTGCAGTGGCTGTGACTGAAATAGTACTTTTTTTTGTGTGTGTACTTGTTTTAAAAGTAATGGTGAAAATGAAGAAAGAAAAAAGAAAACACAAACCTGTCACAAACCTGCTAACAAAACAGTTTTTTTCCTCTGACTTTTTAGAATAATAATAACAAAAAAAATGCAGGAGTAGACAGAATGTGACAGAAAGGAAAATAATGTCGTCAAAACTCTGAAAAAACCTCTCAAACCTCTCTGTTTGAAAACATTCCCTAAATATTTCTAGAGGGTTGTCTAAATCAAAATGGGAAAATTGTGTAGTTCTTTTAATACTGTGCTATAATCGGAGTAGAGTTACCAAAACTTGAAATAAGAACAAAAGAGTTCAAAGAGAATGGTATATTTGAGGTCTTTTGAAAAGCAGAAAATAATCAATAACATCACAAATATCAGGACTACAGACAGGTTTTCTTTACACAGACATTTGTCTGTCTGATTCTGTTGTTCTCTCTGCCTCAGTGTTTCTTAATCTATTTCTCTGCGCTCTCATTTTGTCTTTCCTCGTCTCTCCCCTGTCTCTTTCTGACTGTCCCTCCTGCGGAGACATATCCTCTATGCTTGATTGCTCTCTTCTGATTTCTTCTCCCTGGGTGGTGTTTGTCAGAGATCGGGGGGCGAGGGTGGGCAGGGGTGTACTGGTTATGTGTGAGTGGGAGTCAAAACAAGAATAACTGTCTTCCAGTGAGTCTGACACATCACAGGTTTCCTGATTGCATTTGTGTGTGCGCATGCCTGAAGATTAACACATGCTGTGTCTAGACATTTTTGATCCAGGAGTTTGCTGCGTTCGCCCACATAACCATAAAGTGTGGTTTTCTCAGCACCTCACTAGATTTGAGTAAAGCGCTTTATTACAGTTTGCTAACAATGTGGTAATTATGGGGTCATAAACTGTTAGTTAAGCTGAAAATGTAGAAATTCCTATGTAGTCCCAGGTAATTTATGTACTTTTTTCCCCCTTCATAGGTGTTATGGTATGCTCCTGGTGCGATCAGAGCTCAGGGTATTTGCTCTTCAAATAAAATTTTTTTGAGCTATCATTGTGAGAGTTACATCATCATTCAACCTGTAACGCTATATATGAGATAACACGAATGGATACAAGTCTTGCTACCGTGTGGTGTAAAGTAAAACATACAAATTTACTAAATACAGAAATGGCTCTCTGGTCCTTAGCTTTCAGTGTTAAACAGGGTATTTATCAAATAAAGTAGAAAGAAATGGTGTAGTGCAGTCCTGATTCATGGTTATGATACAGAAATTGATGTAATTGTTTCCAGATGATAATTAT
This sequence comes from Etia nguti, assembly GCA_015106755.1. NCBI lineage: Eukaryota > Metazoa > Chordata > Actinopteri > Cichliformes > Cichlidae > Etia > Etia nguti. The sequence continues at coordinate 26,794 of VUQG01011613.1, forward strand.
ACCTCTTTAGGTTACCATGACATTCAAGACATGTCACATCACACATCATTTGTACTTGTTAAAAGACTTATGTGTAGGATACACATGTTCGCATTTTCTTCCCTACAGGAAGCCTCACTTCTAATGAATTGGCAGTGCAGGAATAATTTCGGGGACACGTAAAGAGGGAGGAAGCATAATGAAAAGCACAAAGTTTTTTGATCCACTGAAACTTTTTCACTCCAGGGATTCTGACGGCTGCAAGTAACACCTTTTCTAGGTGACTGTTATTGTACATGCCTGCTGACCAACATGGATTAATGGAATTCTTAATGGAACTTAGTCACTGCTACGGCTTATTTATTACACCTGTGCTTTTCCTGCTGTGATGATTAAAAACGTCAGCTCTGAAAGAAAGTTCTATGGAGTGAAGGTTAGCTTAATTATGTAGTTTGATACAGCTGAGAAATTGTGCTGGAAAGAGTTGTCATTTCAGAAAGCTAAAGAACTGTTTCCCTTTGTCAGATATCAAGGAGCTTAAACTTTTTTCACTAAGTTACACAGTGTTAACAGGATCCTAATGCCAATGTTAGGTAGTTACAGGATCATTTTAGTACCCATGGATGTAAAGTGCTTTCATGTAGACAGACAGTATGTATGTATGCACTGCGGCTGAATCCAGGTTTCTTAAGCAACGGGTTTTGATACTGCTTCTTCGATAAGCTTAATTATCTTAGCAGGGCTCAGTTAATTTAAACAGAGCGATGGTTGTTACGGTGATCACTATCAAACAAGTTACTGAAGACAACAGTTAAACAACATGCAGACACACATATGTAACTGCAATGAATATTAAATGCAAGTTCATTTAATATGACAAGCCATTTACGATACAAATACACCTCTGCTACACACTATCCACTGATCAATATTGTTTCCAAGTCTGTTGCCATGGATCCAGCGTTGGGCCTCCACAGTGTTATGCCCCTGATTATTTTCAGTATTTCACAAGTGATTAATAACTGCATTACCTCTGGCTGTCTGAGAGGAGGAGAAGTGGTAGTTTCTCTTTTTTTCTTGAGAGAAGTTGATGGATCTAATGTTTTTGCTCTCAGAAGAAGAACACACACATAGACACATAAAAAATAAAAATAGAAATAAAAATAACGCAAGATCGAAAACTCCAGGAGATGGAGAACTGCTGGCATTTTTCAGTGTTGTTTAATAGGACCCACTGGAGAATTATTGCATCACCTAAGTCGTTACTGTATTAATATGTTTTGCAAAAATTGTTGCTAATCTACTCTTCTACTTCTTCTCTACTCGTATAACAAAAGTTTTAAAAATAGTCTTAAAAAAGAGAAATGACACATGTACAATGATGAGGGGAGACTGGAAAGGTGGCGGGCTGTAAGGAGAGAGAGAGATGGAGGGAGTTGTGGTCTCATTATAAAGTAATCACCAAGAAGAAAGGTCAGGTGGCTGTTACAACAGCTATAAAATACTGAAGAGACGGAAAGGGAGAGAGAGACGGAGTGAAAGAGACATCATTTATGAAATACTGATAGAAAGGGGGACAGAGAGAAAGACAGAGAGTCAGAGAGAGAGAGAAGTGTAGGTGAGATCAACTTTCTAATACAGCCATAAAATACTGGCAGAAGGTTGCTGTCAGGAAGGAAGGATTCTGTGGCACATGTGGGGGGAGGAGAAGTAGAATTTTTCCTTAACCTGCCGGGACTATTTGCAATACTGCCAGGAGTATGCAAAATAACAAAAACAGAACTGACTCTGATACAACCATATGCACTGATTAAGCAAAATGAAATCTGAAATCACAGATTGGAGTCGTGCTCAGCTGCGCTGCTTTCACTGATGCCACTTTTGCCTCAGAACTGTGTTGCTACACTCTCCTACATCTGTATACAGTGTGCAGTCTCTGATTTGAGGAATGTACTGTGCATCTCCAAAAAACACAGTGCAATTATGCATGCTTCAGTGTGGGTGCCTTAATTAAATCTTCCTGCATGGCACGAGGCGCCAGCAAAATAAGTACACAACTCTCTTCTTCTTCTGCACACCAGACTGGAAAATGATTTTAAACAGATCTCAGTAGAATTGATTTGGGCACATAAGGTGTCTTCAGTGCTTGTATTGGGCACCACATTATCAGTCTGGTGCCAGATTTTCAAATTCTTGCACACCTTTAAAATTTTTTAAGGACCACTCAGAGTTTTTAATACTGTGTGCATCATCCACTTTACTAGAATTTGGGGTTTTTTTAGCACTGTTGCCAGATTTCTTACTTTTAAACTATATGTTCATGCATCTTTGGGGAACAATAACCCAACTGCAAAGGCTTTTACTGGGGTGTGGGTGGGTGCGGAGAGGGGTGATTATTTTTAACAATGTTCATGTTATCTCACTGTTTTCCTGGTTTCCCCCTTTTTCAAATAAGAACAAGAGCTTGGATTGTTAAGCAGGTTGATTATTTTTAATCATAAAAATAAAAAACTCCATATACTCTGTAGAGCTTGAAGGCAGAATGAAAACATACTCACTGTACTCCACAGGCATGTGACAAAGTAGAAAAGAAAAACTTATCCGTGAAAGTCCCATCACAGAGCAAGAGGTGATAATCAGTTTGATGATTATTAGAATTACATAACAACCAACAAATGTAAAGATGTTCTTATTCAGCAAAGCTGTTCTGCCGTCTGGCATTTGATTGCCTGCATTAGTGCAGAAATAAAGACTCCAGTCATCTTATTGCAATGAATTCGCCACATGGCTGAAAATGACCCATGATTAAGTGTACGAGACACTTTATGGGAGACTGTTTTCAGCAGTAAAAATCTGACATTTGTTCTTTCTTTTAAAACATAAAACAACCCTGATATACCCACTTCCTACTGACAACAGGCTTGCCTCCCGCTTCTAAAAACAATGAAGACCTAACCTCAACCATGTCATTTTCTAGTCACTGAGGTGTGACAGCTTGCTGCTGCTTTATGTTGCACTCTGCCATTGCAGCATTTCTTAAACATGATTGAAGCAAACAATTTTAGAATATTCCTTCAGAACACAGAAATTGTTCAAGGAGTGACATTTCATGGCACCTTCCCTTCTAGATGTTAAAATTCTCTTCCTTTCCTGCAAATTAGTTAAGGTGATGCAAAACCGATAACGAAAAACACTAATTCTGTTTTAAAGGACCATTTGGACCACTCAGTGAATAATATTTACACTCAAATTAATGCCTTTCAGAGCAAGCTAAGGACAACTTTTAGGGCGCATTATTCCATTATTTGTATGATTATTAGTGGCTCAGAATTTCAACTCTGCTAAGATTAGCAATTTATTATTCTTTTAAGCCTTTATCGGGAAAGAAAACCTATATGGGAACATGATGTCAGTGAAGTTACTATGGCGTGTGCAAAAGTTCTTGTGGCAATTTGCAATGAGCTTGTGATCTCGTTGCCTTTTGCAATGGCTGCTTCTGTGACAGGGAACAGGTTTGACTTTTAAAATAACACAGTCAAGCTGCTATCATTTAATTTGTGATTAAATGGGGAACATTTTGTGATTTAGTTCATTCTGTTTGTGATAATATGGTAATTAACTGTGATAAATTGCCGAAAATTGCAAATCTGTTGCCAGAACCTCAAAGATATGAAGCAGAAAAACAGGAATTCTTCCACAACCAGAAATGTGGTTGCTGCAGCATGGTGACTTAACTTTAAAATAACTTACGTGTCAGACAACCCTGGCGTTATATAGGAATATAATCAGTTGGGACAAGTTGTGCTGATCTGTGCAGACTGACTCAGATTGATTGTCACATGCCACATTTTCCTCAAAAACTGGACACCGACAAGTTAAGTGGTTTTTCTAGTCAGTGTTGAACCCTTAATCTCTGGGCAACTAGTTGTTCACTACAACTACAACTAACAATTGATCACCAAGTGCAAAAAATTTAATGCAATCACTGGGCAACCACCAATTTTCATATCGTCACAAAGATGTTGCCGATATTTTTAACGTAGTGTGACTGAGTGATACAGCGTGTCCACTTGGGGTAAGTTGAATACCTCTATGGAGCTATGTGTTTATTGGCTGTGTGAGTTTGCATTCTACTCCAAACTTTAAGAAAAGTCATCATTGGAACAACTTTAAAAATTCTTTGCTGTCTCTGCAGGTCAAAGGGACCTCAGTTAGCTGACTAGCTGTCAAGTTGATTCAAAGACTGTTTCAAAGGACATACAAGTACACACAGCACTTTCCATCAGCCAACTTGGTTAATTCAGAACTTACAAATGGCTTCTAGGAATTCATCAATAAGTCATGAAGGGTAAGAAGATATTTTAAGGGCACCTTTTACCACAATAAGCACACAAAATTATAAAGATGTCACTTGAACTTCAATATATTCCCCATTTTGATTATTTCTTGCACATTTTGATTAATTTGGCATATATTTTTGTTAATGTATTAATAATCTGTCAAAACACAAAGTGCCAGCAGAAAACCAGCATTTCAAGAAGAAGCATGAAGTACACTACACCTGCTACTTAGCTAGAGACACAATTACAGAATCAAACCTCCTTTGATTATAATTTCATAAGTATAATACTTACTAAAATCTCTTTTGAAAGTTAGACAACAAGTCAATTTTCAAGAAAATGAACCAAAATTTTAGAGATGTTTGCATTAACCTTCCTGTTCCCCGCAGGTCGGGTGGATTCAGGTAAACTTAATAGAAAACATCATAGATTTGGCAGGTTAGGGCAAAAGTGGCACAGAGTATAATAGTCAGAAAAAATGTTGCCTGCAATAGGCCAGCCTGTGATTACTAGACTACTTTCTCTCTCACTGTTCCTGTCACTGCCTTTAGGACACACACACACACACACACGTGCACGCACACACACACACAAAAGCGCGTACAGGTCCTTTTATGCCCTACTGGTCAGTAATTTGATACAGTCAGGTATCGCAGTCAGTGCCTTGCCTTGCTGTGTTCATGGCACTGTCGGTGGTGCTGAAGTCGCAATAATATTTCTAAACTATAATATTTCAACTGCATATTATTATTATTTTTACATTTTTATGATCACAATTGTGAAGCACCTGTGAAGCTGTAACTACACCCTGTAAGAAGGGAACTGGACCAGCTCACTTCTTCGGCAAAAAATATTTAAGGGAAAACATGGCAGAAGATACAATTCGTTGCACAGACAATGCAGGGAATATTTGCAAAGGTTACAACAGATAAAATAGAACTCACTCTAACAATATTTCACTTTCACATCGCATATTAACTACACCTAGTTGTCTACCTTGCTAAAGTAAAGCTAAGAAGATTTATTTCTTTTGTTTTTCTTTGTCCATTTACCATGTTTTGATTATTTTCTTTTTTTTTTTTTTAAATGAGTAGAAGGAGTAAAACTGTTGAAATAAGTGGTGTCTTGTGCACATACAAAAGTGTTCAATATTGTTAAAGAAGCAAAAAGTGGTATGGTTTCTCATGGGCATCGTAGGAATTTTTTTTTTCTTACATAAAAATGACATTTTTCACTTTTACCAGCCTACAATCACAGCCAGTCATAATTAGTTTATAGAAAGTGTTGCATATTTTCATTGGCAAGCTGCTATTCAGCATTAGAACTAAAAAGTTCTAGCCTGTGTTTAGCAGTTTGTAATTTCAGCTGATTTAGGCATCTACTTTCATTTGCTTTTTGAGTTCCATTTAATTCCTTCCCAATTTAATGTGGGTGTTGGAGAGGTTATTAGCATTACTTGTGCCAAATCTGAGATTTTCTCACTGAATGAATAGTGGAAGTGTTTTTTCACAGTAATGTTGACTCCTCAAATTCAGGAAAATTGTTCTACCTAATAAACATAGTTTTGATCATTTGAAATGAATCAAATATACTTTCATATTAAAAATGCATAAAATTTTACATGCCCTAGAATTCAATATGACATTTTTTTTTTATTGTGAAGATGGCCATTTTACAGTATACCAGTGTTATAATCTAAATGATGCATATGCAACTGTTGCAGGGAGTTACTCAGGTTAATTACACAGATCTGAACGATTCTAATCACAGGTTCAAAAACCATTACACACACTACGAGGGAACATTACCTGCAAACAAGGTAAAAATATGCCACACTATAGAAGCATAATCAGATTTAATGGTACAGTGGAGGAGGGAGTAATCAGGTGCAACTTTCAAAGGTTTAGTTTTGCTTACAGGCATATTTAAACAAGCCAGGCACTTGGGAGAAACACAATGAAACCTTAACTTTTGCAGCATTTGGTTTAAAGAGACACATCTGTGTTTTCTCCTTTTTTTTTTTTTTTGGTGTAGCATTTCAAGGCATGGTTCCTTTGCACTATAGTTACAGGCTCCGCACACCCATCGTTAAATCACACAGGTGATTTGGCTGACTTTTGGCTGATTAGTCCTTTTCTCAGTACTGTGTGCGAAGTACCTTGTCCAATTCACAGCATAGCTTTACCCAACTTCAACCTGAGCAGAGGTGTAATCAGTCAAAAAATCTGAAACCACCTGCGGGACTATGTAGTGTCTCTATTGAGGAAGAAGAGAACAAAGAAACCCTAGCAGAGTTAAAATGAAATCTTGGTGAAGCTACCTCTAAAGCATGGCTTCACATCAACATGGAAACTATTAAATACTTCATTACAGTTATAGTATTTTACAGAGCCATAGCTGGGTGTTAAGTTTTATTCTGAATTTATGTTTGTGTTTGCATGCACTGGTGAGCTAAAGATGTGAGGTATTACCTTAATGGTGGTAAAAAATATTGTTTCAACAACACCGCTGGAGGCAGTTAATGGTTCATCACCACAATTACTGCACAGAGGGGGGTGTAACTAAACTGGAGAGGATCACTAGAGAAACGAAGAAAAAAATAAAGCATCATGTTTTTTCATTAGAAGTTTTTCATGTAAATTATACAGAGCCGGGGAATACGCTACCATCATATTTGAATCACATACTGTACTGTGCAGAAAGTCACCTCTCATTTTTTTAAATATATATATTTTGCTAGAAAAATGGGAAATAGGTGGAAAAAACAGTTGGAAACGTGTGCAAATATATATAAGCATATAAGGCAAACATGTATAAATGGATTTACTTAAAGTATGCTTTATAATATTTCCTGTGCCACTCTGAAGTCATTGCTTGCATAAATCTCTCCGCAGTATTTATTAAGCCAAAGAATAAAACCCAAACTAGCTACAAAAGCCCTGTTTTTACACAGTGAAATTGTCTGTCCATGCATGCAACCTATGTTATCTGTTGCTTTTATTATTTCAAGAATGTGTGTCTGAGGCAAAAATCGCAAATTATGTGCAGACTGATGAATGTCGAAAGATGGAGGAAAGGAACAGAATAAAGGTTTTTCATTGGGATGTGATGGGTTGGTGTGCATTTTCTGCCATTATTACTTATTTTCTAACATCTCAATTCTTTTTTTGTTATTTATGTTCTTTAACATACAAAGAGGATATGTTTCTTGCAGACATGATTGCAAGAATTAGACTTATGATTTAGTTTCCCATTAATTGGACCAGAACTGGGAATTTTTCAGGTCCAAACCCCAAGAAGTGCTGTGATCATGTAAATGTTACAAAATGTTTTATCAGCTGTCGGTACTTTCAGACTCTTTCTAACCTGACAGAATGGTCTGTATTGCATACTTCACTGAGCATATAGCCCATCTATGAACCATGTAATTCACTGGAATGATCGACGATGAGTGAAGATACAAAAATACAATTTTCGCAAACAAATAAAACCGAACAAAAGATGCAATTTAATGTTTAAAAAGTAATTGAAAACACAACAGTTCAGTTCAAGGAACAAGGAAACAAAGCTCCTACTGTACCGTTTTCATCAGTCTGACACAGAACAGAGAATTGTATGAAATGAAATGAGAACGCTACACTCCATGAATCAAACACATCTAGCAAAAAAATTAGCGTTGTGAACCTTACAAGAAACAAAACAGAAGTTTCAAAGTATGCAAACAACATTATGAGGAAAATGATTATTTGTAATTTGACATATAAATCTTTTAACTTCCAAAAAGAGACACAGTGCTGTGAAAAAGTATTTGCTCTTTCTGCTTTCCACATATTTCAGATCATCAAAAAATATTGGACAAAGATAAACAGAGTAAATACAAATTCCAATTTTGAAAAAAAAGGACTCCAAACCTTCCTGACCCCATGTGAAAAAAATATTTGCCCACTAAACCTTATAACTGGTTGTGCCACCGGCAAGAACTGCAGTCAAGCACTGGCAGTCTTTATAAACCTGAAGCACAATGCAGCCATACAGACACATGAATGCTATTATTAGAATTCATTCACAATGTCCAAAGTAACTAACTTTAACTCATTCAGTTTCTGTCAGACCTTGATGTCATTTCTTCATCATTTTCTGTCTTTCTCTTATTTTTCCTCTTGTCTCTACCCCCGCTCTCCTGTGTCCTTTTGATCCTCACCGTTCTTTTTCTCTTTCCCTTTGTCCTCTCCTGTCTCTCTCTTCTTCCCTCTCTCTTTCTCCAGCCCTCTCTCTCAGGGTAATGAGATATAAATGTTTCAGGACTGTGACTGCCTCCGGCACTAAACCTGTCTGTGTCTTTCACACAAAAACACATGTGCGTCTCTGTACACGCACAAAGACACACGAAAATACACGCAAAGCAGAAAAACGCAGTTACTGTTGCACATGTCGTGTGTTTCAGCAGCAGTGTTCCTCCTAAATCTAGTGGAACTAATTAGCAATTAAAGGACAGTGGGCTGTGGGCAGAATGACTGAGGAGTGTGTAGCTGTGTGGGCTTTTGTGGGTACAGGAGTGAAAAAAAAAACAATTGTTTATTAGTCTGTGTAGGTGGTTACAGGGCAGGCTGAAGGTTACACAGGGGTTTTTTCACCAAATATAAACTTGGTGCTTCTGAGCCAAGGTCAGCAGTCTCAGCTGGTTCCTACATGCACACGTGCATGTGCGTGCTCACACACACTGTAACTATAAGAATTAAGCATGATAAAGTTAACATGCTGTTTTATGAGGAAAAATGTGAGAAGGACCACATTCATAGCATGAGACATGCCGTAAGAGACATTTATATAACACATAAGCAGGAATCAGTAAGTTGCTTTTTTTCTGTATTGATCACCAAAAATTTCCCATTGCTATTAATAGAATAAAAAGTGTTGTAGCTAAGGATGACAAAAAAGTGCATGTAGGGTGACAAATGTTAAAAAAAGCCACTTTATAGCCTTCAGATTTTTTGACAGGTTGACACCAGCAGACTGATCGAGTTAGACTTTGGGAGACACGGTAGCATAAATGAGGAGCGATAAAACAGGAGAGTAAAATATGACCCTTAGACTGGCCTTTAAGGAGCAGCCTACTTAAGATATAACAGTATTTGCAAATGCAGAAATGAACCTCTTTGACAGACATGAGGGCAAAAACCATTAAAGCAATATCAGC